>JAWNLS010000946.1:4672500-4863767 GCA_035042185.1 Drosophila kambysellisi | reverse complement strand
GCAACATGTAAGCCACAATGCGTTGTAACTTGAAAAATGAGTTGCTGTGTCGACAGTTATACAACTCTTCGCCTATTGTTGATTGAGTTGTGGCTAGGCTTATATGTTTTGTTTTCCGTTCCAGGTTGCTCGGCGAGATGATGGGAGGGGCTAACCATTTGTCTTTAGTGCCATGCAAAAAGAGTGGTCCATAGAGCCATAGACTGTGCTCGGGTAACTTTCGTGCAGATATTCCTCGTGAGAGCACGTCTGCTGCGTTATTGGCAGACGATACATGCCGCCAATTATTTTGACTTGTCACTGCCTGAATTTTCGCTATTCGGTTGGCCACAAACGTATGGTATGTGGAAGACGGTGCATTGATCCATGAGAGAACGACGGTAGAGTCCGACCAAAAGTATCCTGGCACTGTGCTGGGGTCAAGGTTGAGATCGCGTCGAATCCTGTCCGCGAGCTCAGCACCCAATAATGCAGCACATAGTTCTAGACGAGGTAGTGACTGTTTTGCGGTTGGAGCTACTCGAGACTTTGAGCATAGTAAACGCACAGATATTTGCCTGTTTTTGTACGTTGCGCGTACATATATTGCTGCGCCATATGCCTGCTCTGAAGCATCCACAAATGTGTGCAATTCCTTCGTGACTGGAGTTTTTCCATCGTATATGTGCCTTGGAATTTGCATTGAGTTAAGGCTTTGCAAGTCCTCCCTATATTCCTTCCACTCGTTCTGAAGATTTTTTGGTAATTCTTCGTCCCAGTCGAATTTTGATTCCCAGAGTCGTTGCATGAAAATTTTTGCTTTTACCACGACTGGAGCGAACAGGCCTAGAGGGTCGAAGATCTGTGCCAGCTCCGAGCAGACTACACGTTTTGTAATCCTTTTTGCTATGCTGCTTTGTGTGCGCCCGCAAAGTTGATCCCTCTTTGGCATCCAAATAAGGCCCAACGTCTTAACACTGTATTGTTCCAGTGTTTCGTCAAGCTTAATATCGCTTACAATGTCGTCCTTTGGAATTCCCTTAAGAATTTGATCATTATTTGAGCACCATTTCCGTAAATTGAATCCGTTGGGAAGCAGTATTTTTACCAACTCCTGTCGAATTTGGATCGCTTCTTCTATTGAGTCTGCTCCTGTGAGGCAATCATCTACGTAGAAGTCATCCCTTAAGGCAGAGGATCCTAATGGTGATCTGCCTTTATGAAGTGAGGCTAAGTGATTTAGACACTTAGTTGCCAAAAACGGAGCCGATGCTGTTCCATATGTGATCGTTTTTAATCGATAGTGCTTTAATTCATCATTTGGATTTTTCCTCCAAACTATCATTTGATTAAATTGATGTTCGGGGTTTATCCATATTTGGCGATACATCTTTTCAATATCTGCCGTAAATACGTACTTATGAGTTCTGAATCTCAATAGAATTGACATGAGATCACTTTGTACGGTGGGTCCTACTTGCAATATGTCGTTTAGTGATTTTCCTGTCGATGTCTTACACGATGCATCGAAGACTACTCGTAGCTTTGTGGTGCTGCTACTAGGTTTCAGCACACAATGATGAGGGATGAAATAGTGGTTTGTTGGAAGGAGTTCACGAGGGACAGCTTTCATATGACCCAATTGTTCATATTCGGTCATAAAGTCCACATATGCTTTCCAGATTTTTGACTCTGTCCTTCTTTCCAGTGCGAGGAATCTTTTTTCTGCAGTCTCCAACGAGGGCCCCAGGGCTGAAGATTGCTCAGCAAACGGCAATTTTACGATGAATCTCCCATCTTTAGCAGTCTGCAAGTTGTCAATGAAATGGCGCTCGCACTCCTTTTCAGTTGGTGTACGATGCCTTTCTGCTGTTTCCAAGTTGTCCAGGGTCCAGAATCGCTCCATTATTTTATTCGTCTCTTCTCCAGTAGCTACTGCAGAAATGGCTGCTGACATCCTTGATTCTTTTATCTTTCCAGCCACAACCCATCCCAATTTGGTCTTTTGCATGATTGGACCAGAGGCTATTTTGTGTTGTTGTGGGAGCAATAGTGCATAATAGTGTTCCGCACCGATAAGCATGTCGATTTTGCCAGGTTTGTTGAACTGTGGATCTGCCAACGATAATGTTGCTGGCATGTTCCAATCGTTATCATTTATGCTTTGAGCTGGCTGATCCGTAATTATGTGCGGTAGAATAAATGCTTCGATCCGCATTGTAAAGTCGTTGCATACTGACTTTACCAATAGATTTGCCCGAGCTCTGCTTGTCCTTTGCTGTCCACCGACGCCTTCAATTCGTAGTGTGGAGTCGTGTCGTTTTAAAGATAATAGTGAGGCGAGTCGTTCTGATATCACGTTAATCTGAGATCCAGAATCCAGCAAAGCCCTGAAGGTAGCTTGTTGTCCATTATTTCCTTGGACAATTACCTTTGCTGTTGCAAGTAGATTTATATTTTTGCTACTTGCTGATGCTACAATTTGATTTTGTTGCTCCATTGAAGAATTTTCCAAATGCAGCAGCGTGTTGTGTCTTTTTTGACACTTGAAGCACTTAAAACGACTAGGGCAAACCTTTGCCATGTGATCTCCTTTGAGGCAGTTGACGCATAGTTTTTGTCGTTGAATCCAATTTAATCTCTCAGCGGCTGTCTTTGCACGGAAATCGTCGCACCGATATATGATATGGTTAGACTTCTTGCAATAGAGACAATCCTTCCTTGTAGTTGAGGAGGATACACACGATGCTCGCATTGGATCTTTTTTGGTATTGATGTGTGTTTTGCTTCCGCTAGCTAAAACACGAACTCGTTGTTCAAGAAACTGGAGCATGGTGTCCAGTTTCTGAATTTGTTTCGAGTTGCTTAGTGATTGCTCGTACAGAGTTTTATTTGTGCTGTCCAGCTTGTTTCGGATGACCGCTATTAAAATTGGATCCCACGATGAGATGTCTAGTCCGAGTCCTTTGAGAGATGCAAGGGACTCCAACGTGACTATATAGAGTTCCTTAAGCGATTTTATGTTGTCATTAATGGCTTGTTGCATTAAAAATCGGTTCAGTACCGTTGATGCAATGTCTCTTGGATTGTCGTATGCGTCAACCAAGATGTTCCATGCGTGAAGGTAGTTATCCTCTTTTAAGTCGATTTGGCGTATTAATCTTTCTGCCTCACCGATCACGCTGGTTTTTAAATACCACATTTTCCGAATTGTTGGCATATTGGTCTTGTGTACCATGGACACAAACATATCATAGAATTGTGTCCATTTTAATATATCCCCATCAAATTTGGGGATGGTTATGCGAGGCAAGTTTATGTCATTGGTGCACTGCTTATCGTTTCTTGAAGCTAGTGCCCTTTGTACATCTTCTTCTGCCTGTAGATACTCCTTTGCATCATATCCATTTTCTTCTGGGTTTTCGACTTCTTCATACAGCCGAAAATGGACCTCTTGAATTTGTGCCCATAGATTCCTAATGAGCTCTAATGATGCGTTCTCAATAGGGGTGCTTTGGTGCAATGTGCGATGTAGTGATGCGATCATTGCCCTTTGTCGCCGGCACAACTTAATAACCTTGGGTTCTAAGGTTGATTGCTGACGCTGTCCCTCGTCAAATTCAAGCATCTTGCTTGTGGCTTGGTTTACGGTTTCGGCGTCGTTTTTTATTACTTCTAGGCAATTCAGAACTGTTGTTCTTATTTCCTCATAGTATGTGAAGTATTCATGATTCTTTGGTATCTCGCCAGATTTTCTTATGACTTCGTCATTTTCCTGGACAATCTTCCATTTGACATTTAGAGCATCTGCCTTACTTTTGTGATAGCCGGTCTGAGACTTTCTCTCAGCGGAATCCTTTTTGTAATTAGATATTAGCCGTACAATCTCATTGCTAATATCTTGCTGGACATCAAGTAGCTCATTGATGGTTACTTTTTCTGATGCCATTTTGACTGATTTTTGTCACTTGTTGGACTTTTACAGATATGTATTGTTATATCTGTTTCTAAACCAGTTGTTGTCGCTTGATGGACGTTGTTATAAGTGCCGTGGTCGTTTATTCAACGAGAGCAAACTCTTATCCTGATATGTCGCCTAGTTGACAACTTCAGATGGTCTCACTAACGCAGATATAGTGAACTGTGTTAGGAGATTGCAGGTATCCCTTTGATTGTCGCATTGTTGACAACTTCAAATGTGGAATTTTGAAGGTTGATTATCCTTTTGTCGCCTAGTTGACAACTGCAGGAATCACTTTGATTGTCGCCTTGTTGACAACTTCAAATTTAGATTTTTCTTGATGTTTGTTATCCTTTTTGTCGCCTAGTTGGCAACTGCAGGAAAATCACGTCGGGGTCACCAAAATGTTTTTGTAAGGCAAGCAGTCAGCACATAAACTGACTACTAGAAGGGCGTCGCAACTAGTACTTGAAACTAGGTGGACTACGGAGAGGGAGATCCAACGATGCGCACAGTAAAGGCGATGGTAGAAATGAGTGAACAGAATGAGATTCTAAAAGACACTGAATTTATTGAGTAAAAATGCATGGCTTATATACAGAATTCTTAGACGATAAGGCTTGCTTAGAGCTAGATGAACTAAACAATCAATAATTATTTATGCGTGTACATATAACATAATCTAATTTATGACGCTGCCTATCTGCTAACTGCAGGCGGCGCGATAGATGGTGTGAACATATTTATTATCACAACCCATGGATTAGCTGCGTAGCTGTGTTATCTGCAGTGTACGATGCTCTGCTCTTGATGAACTCGTACCAATGGCTTATGATTAGAATGAAACTAAACAGGAAATATAAGCACATTTATATTTGTATCCATTTTTTTGTTGTCCCACAAAAAATTAACAAACAAATAAACGCAAGCAATAAATTTAATTACGAGAACAAGTGTCTGTTCCGCAATTCCCATCGTTCCACGTTTGCAAAATAAAGGAATTTCATTGTGAATCCTATCCCTTTAGCCAAATAGTTTTTTTTTTCGGTTAACCGTGAGAACATAGTATGTCCACGGAGCCAAATCCACAAGAGAAAAAACATTTGAATATTCCATCCGTTTCTGCAAATGCGACGCAGTTTGGCCTAAAGAGCCAGAAGTTTTGGTCAGCTTTAAGACTATAAGAGGTAATTCCCAGTCGGGAAATTTATTAATATGACGCATAACCCCAAGTGTCAAATGACTGTAGTAAAACAACTGTGAAACAAAGTGAAAACATTGAAAAGTCAACAGAAAACAATATAGAACGTTGCAGTCAGACGTAACCGACAGCGAAATACTATTACGAGGGTGGTTTGATGAGTACCTGACCTTGACGCCAGATGGCGCCACTATTGCAATATGACGTGACTATCGTATAGTACATAAACCTAAACAGCCACAGTGAAAATTTCAGTCAAATCGGACTTTTAGTTTTGTTTTCACCACGTGTCAAAGCAGTCGTGTCCACGCATTTTAGAAAAATGGAAAAAGAGCAATATCGGTCGGTGATTCGATTCTTCTTTTTGGAGGGGAAATCACGCAGTGAAATCAAAGAACGCTTGGATACTGTGTACGGTGACTCTGCTCCTTCGATGACCACCGTCAAAAATTGGTTTAGTGAGTTTCAACGTGGTCGCACGTCCGTTTTTGATGAGCCACGACCAGGTGGCCCGATAACAGCAACCACGGAGGATAAAGTGAAGAAAATACATGATCTGGTATTGTCAGACCGCCGGTTGAAGGTGCGCGAGTTAGCTGAGACAGTAGGCATCTCAACAGAACGAGTGTTTCATGTCCTACATGAAATATTGGGTATGAGAAAGCTATCGGCGCGATGGGTGCCGCGTTTGCTCACACCAGACAATAAGCGCAACCGCGTGACCACTTCGGAGCATGGTTTGGCGCTGTTAAAGCGTAATCCGAAGGAATTTTTGCGTCGATTCGTGACTGTTGACGAAACATGGATTCACTGGTACACACCAGAGACCAAAGAACAGTCGAAACAGTGGACTTCACCTGGCGAATCTGCCCCGAAGAAGGCGAAAACTGTTCCATCGGCCGGAAAGGTGATGGCCACGGTTTTCTGGGATTCGAAAGGTATTATCCTCATAGATTACCTAGAGAAGGGAAGAACGATTACAGGGCTCTACTATGCCGAACTATTGGGAAGATTTGACGCCGAGTTGAAGAAGAAACGGCCCCATTTGGTGAAGAAGAAAGTGCTCTTCCACCATGATAACGCTCCCGCTCACACCTCCGGCGTCGCCCAGGCCACATTGGTCGAATTACGCTACGAACTGCTGCCCCATCCACCTTATTCTCCGGATTTGGCCCCTTGCGACTTTTTCTTGTTCCCAAATTTGAAAAAGTCAATCGCTGGGCAGAAATTTCGGTCGAACGAGGAGGTTATTGCCACTACGGAGACGTATTTTGCGAATCTACAGAAATCATATTTTTTAGAGGGGATAAAAAAGTTGGAGCATCGCTGGAATAAATGTGTAGAGCTGAAAGGGGATTATATTGAAAAATAAAAAATAATTTTTCCAAAAATTTTCGTTTTTCTTATGTAGGTCAGGTACTCATCAAACCACCCTCGTATACCGTAATTTGTGTGCAGTCAAGAAATACTGTCCCAGTTTGCCTTTTTGAATGGGAACGCATTCTGTTAATTCTCTACTAATAAATATGTATATTATTTGCATATAAGTGGTCGTGGCCATTAAAGACGGTGAGCAGAATAACACGGGGAGAGCAGACACAAAAATTATATAAGCTATTGTATAAGCGGGAGTATGCGTTGCCCAAAAAAATTATAGAGAAGTTTCCTCATATTCTTCCTACCCAGCTTGGTAACTAACTAACTTGAATTGCGGGGGATATGGACATTTATCGGTTTTGGGGGCGGGAGTGGGAGTGGTCCAAAATTTGTTTTCCACATTTATGAAGGGTGTTACTAGCAATATACCTTTAAAATTTGGTGACTTAAGTTTTCAAATTGCGTGAGATATATGGGTTTATCGATTTACACCAACAGGTGTATCGGTTTAAGTAGGTGGAGTGGGCGTGGCCATCCAATTTTTTTTATCGATCTTTGGGGGAGTTACCAGTAACATACCTGCAAAATTTTGCGACTCTAGCTTGCAAATTACGGCAGATATGCGCATTTTAAATTAATAGGGACGAAGTTGCTGGGGGCAGCGGTTGTGGGCGTGGTCCAAAAATTGATATGACAATCTTTGGAGGAGGTTACCAGTAAAATACCTTCCAGTTGGGTTACTCTATCTTTAAAATTTTGTCTGTCTATCTAAAGTTACCAAACTTGGAAGGAAGATTATTAAAACCTTCTCTTTTTTCAACCACGACCACTTCCCCACCCAAAATCTCGAAAACCTCATATCATCCGTAATTTAAGAGCCAAACTTCGAAAAAGGGTTACTATCTTATATCTGCCACAATCTGAAAGGAAAACTTGGACAGTATTTCTTGGCTGCTCACAAATTATGGTATCATAGTATTCCGCTGTGGGTTACGTCCGACTGCAACGTTCTTTCTTGTTTTTTTTTTTTATCGATAATTGCAGATTAGTATTCACATAAGTTACATTTGCATTTTACAATTTATTTATTTATTTCAATTATTATTTAAAAATATTATGTGGAGCCTCAAAAAAGGCAAACCATTTTTGACAGAGCTTGTATGTTCACGATGGATGAAATATATTATATAAAGTATATAAAACAGTTATAAAGTATATACATAAGTAGCATTCGGCAAATTATACGCTCAGTTCGGTTGATTCACTGCCATTTTGCGATAATTTGAATACACACAATGGTCTGCGGCTGTTTGGCCCCAGACGCTTCTGTCTCGTCAGCTTAATTTGCTGGTACAGCGAAAGAAAGCCTATGAAAAAGTAGGTGCTCAACGCTATAAGAAACCGAGATAATGCACAGTAAGCTCTGTATAAATTCGTAGAAGTTTATATGTGATAAATAAAAATTTGCATCCGATATTTGCAAAAAGCATTCACCCATGACAATTAATCGACTTACCCAGTAAAATAGAAGCTCCTAAAAGCATACCAATGAAACCCCAAATGTTTGCACTCGCTAACAAAAGGTATACATCAAAGATAGCGATGAGAGGTGTTCCCACTCCACAAGAGATCACCCAGGGCAGCAACATCAAGTGACTCTCCTGCGTAAGAAAACAAGGGATGAGCACCGTTGGTCATAACAATTTCCAAGCATAGAGATTCACGGAGCTCTTACCTCTAAGGTGCCCACAACTAGAAAGACCGAAGAGAGAAAAAGCAGCAACAAAATGCTTAGCATAATTACTGAATCTGCAATGAGTTGATTAAGTATAACCAAAATGAACCTCTCTACAGAATTTCCATCCTTTAGTAAGTTCAATAGGAATAAGGTGAAGCACAAAAAAATTGCACTCAAAGCTGTGAGCACAGCTGCAATGCAACCAAAGACGATGCCAGCAGTTCGCAGGCGCATGCAACACAGGCTTTGCAACATTTTTACACCCTTTGCGATTGTTTTAATTTATAACCGAAAACAAATGCTTTCGCAGCGGAAGTTGTGAATGAACTAATTTTAGAAATGAGAAACAAATTAAAATTTGTATGTAAATTTCGCTACTCGGAATGCGCCTCTGATAACACACTGTGAGTTTCTGACTAAAATATAACATTTAACCTTGTTTAATTTTATAAAGAAATCGTTAATTATAAATTTATAAATAATAAATAAATAAATTAATTAAATATGAGTTGGGCAATTGTCAAAAGTAACCGATTCGCATTAAGTACTATTGATTTTTGTATAGTATAGACATCATTCTCATAATCAGTTCATATTGTATTTATACTATGATACCGTAAGTAAAATAGTATATTGGTTTTGTGCAATGTCCGTCTGAATGAAAGAAACTTGGAACATATACTTACTCTCAAAAGATAAAGTGTTAAGATCGGAGTCCTACGTCCACTAGGGAACTAGAAAATCGGTAAGATCGATATTCGCAAATCGATAAAGCCACATATCTCTCACAATTTTATGGCTACAGTCACCAAATTTGATTTGTCCTTGAAAGATCGGCATGTGCCACGCCCACCTCCGACGCCCCCATTACCCCCGCCTCTAAAATTTTCAAATGGCTATATCTTCCACAGATTTTCAGTTGGGAACGTCAAATTTGGTAGGTATATTGCTGGTAGTCGCCTTTAAGAATCGATAACAATTTTGTTGATAATGCCGATATTTCCAAAAGTGTAAATCGATAAATCCGTACATCTCCCACAATTTTAAAGATAGCGCGACCAAACTTGGAGTAACTTGCTGGTAACCTCCTCCAAGAATCGGCATATAATTTTTTGGACTACGTCCACATCCGCCACCTCCAGGAACTTTGGGTCTAGGAATCTGAAATGCGAAAATCTTCCATAATTAGTAAGCTGGAGTCACCAAATTTTGAAAGTATGTTATTGGTAACTCCCCAAAGAGATTGATAAAAAAATTGGATGACCACGCCCACACCGCCTACCCAAACCGATACACCTATTGGTGTAAATCGATAAGACCCTATATCTTACGCAATTTGAAAGGTTAAGTCACCTAATTTGAAAAGTATATTGCTAGTAACCACGCTCCCAAACCCGATAAATACCAATTTCTCCCGCAATTTAAGAGCTTTAGTTGCCAAACTTAGAAGAAAGATTATTAGAAACCTTCTGTTTAATTTTTTTCAACCACGGCCACTCCAGCGCCAAAATCTCGAAAAGCTCATATCTTCTGTAGCTTAAGAAGGGTTACTATCCTATATCTACCTCAATCTGAAAGGCAAAACTTGGACGGTGTTTCTTGGCTGCACACCTTTTATGTTTTCATAGTATGTCGCTGTCGGTTACGTCCGACTGCAACGTTCTCTTTTGTTTTTTTACTGCTTTACTGCTTTTCTTTGGTGTCCCTCGATTGTATATTAATTTGCTAGTTTATTAGGCGTGATGGTAAAAATTGAGGAAAACTTTTACCATTAGCGAAAATCTTTTCACAATTTTCAGTTAGTCATGAATCAAAAGGTGCGCGACGGCAAGTCAAACACTGAATGAAAGTCGGGGAAAAGCTGCAGCACATTGGGGAGCCAAGGAGAAAAGCCTTCTGTCTGTCCGTCTTCCAGTCGGTCTGACAAATGAGCTGTTGCAGCGGCAGAGGGAGCCTTTTTTGGGCAAATATCAGTAGGTGAAGGAAGTGCGATGCTACGAGTTCAACTTACATATATCAGCTACCATTCAAATATGTTTGGGAAAGGACCACGAAATGCTGTTCATTTATTTCATTTAAATGCGCATTTAAATCTATTTAAAAGTCCACATGAGCCGGGCACAAAGCCGAAGAGACAGAACATCTCCTTCTTCAGTTGCAAAATAAAGGGCAAATAAAAGGCAAGGCACAAAACTGTGTTCTATTCAGTTTGGTTTGGTTTGGTTCGGTTCGGTTCGGTTCAGAACGGTTCAGTTGTGTTCAGTTGAGTTCATGTGGGGTACAAGTTCAAGCTCTCAGCATGATTTAACGATAATGAAGGTATTTACGAGTTTAGCCTTAGAGTCTGGCAAAAGCAAAACTCATCATAATGCCGGGGGTAGCAGCAGTAGCAAGAACAGCAAAAGGTTACACATACTACAAACCACGCACACACTCACACACACACACATACACATACACATAAAGAGTGTACCTGATGGTGGCATAGAGTTATTTTGTTGGCACGCATGTCTTGGCACTTGTAAGATGTTTTGCAAAACTTTTTTTGCTGTCGTCGTTGATAAGGACAATAACAATGACAACTACTCAAAGCGACAGCCCCCAAACAACCCAACAACCCTGTCCAGCCCATAGCTGCCGCACAATAGCTAAAAGTTGTGCACCTTTCCATAATCGACTCATGCTGAAACACGTAATCCACAAAAGGAAATGCCAACGCACCCTGTGCGCTAATAAAATTTAATTTGCTATAAAATGTCTTTGCACATACGTATGTACATATATAAAAATATACGTATATATATGTACAGATATATTTGCTGGCATACATACTCTTGCATCTTCTGTATGCCATAAAATAACGTAAACATAATTAAAACAAGATAGAACGTTGCAGTCGGACGCAACCGACAGCGAAATACTATTATACCATTACATAAATTAATGTAATTCTTATAAATATAATATATTTCTTAATTTTGTATAAAATATTAAATCTAGTAGCTCGATTCAATTCAATTGTTGTTCAATTCGGTTATGTACCATTCAATTAAATTGAATCGAACTACTAGATTTAATATTTTATACAAAATTGAGAAATTTTATAAAAAAAGAGGTGGCACAATTTGACGCGCTCGATTAAGAGTGACCAAATTGCAAGATAAGCAGCATTGCGCCAAAATTAACAGCATACGTTAAGTATTCTGTTAAGTAAATTGCGGGAGATACAGGCATTTATCGTTTTTTGTGGGCGGGAGTGGGCGTGGTCCAAAATTTTTTTTCCACATTTATGAAGGTTGTTACTAGCAATATACCTTTAAAATTTGGTGACTTAAGTTTTCAAATTGCGTGAGATATATAGGTTTATAGATTTACACCAACAGGTGTATCGGTTTAGGGAGGTGGAGTGGGCGTGGCCATCCAATTTTCTTATCGATCCTAGGGGGTGTTACCAGTAACATACCTGCAAAATTTTGCGACTCTAGCTTGCAAATTACGGCAGATATGCGCATTTTAAATTTTTAGGGACGAAGTTCCTGGGGGCGGCGGATGTGGGCGTGGTCCAAAAATTGGTATGCCAGTCTTTGGAGGAGGTTACCAGTAAATTACCTTCCAAGTTTGGTTACTCTATCTTTAAAATGTTCGGAGATATACGGAATTACCGATTAATAATCGGAATTGTCGATTATAGGCGCAGGTGAGGGCGTGGCACCACAAATTTGTTATCGGTTCTTAAAGGCGACTACCAGTAATATACCTACCAAATTTGACGTTCCCTACTCAAAAACTGCGGAAGATATAGCCATTTAAAAATTTTAGGGGCGGGGGTGATGGGGGCGTCGGAGGTGGGCGTGGCACATGCCAATCTTTCAAGGACCTCGCCAACAACCTACCAACCAAAATTGGTGACTGTAGCCATTAAATTGTAAGAGATATGTGGATTTATCGATTTGATAAAATCGATTATCGCGGTTTTCTAGCTCCCTGGTGGACGTAGGTCCAAACCCAAGACACTTTAACTTTTGAGGGTACTTTCCAATATACGTTCCAAGTTTCAAGTCTCTATCTCTAAGGGTGTCGGAGGAACGCGCGTTCATACAGACGGACAGACGGACAGACGGACAGACGGACAGACGGACAGACAGCATGACGGACATTGCACAAAACCAATATACTATTATTACCATTCTGGTATAATAGTATAATGACTGAAATGAAAATTTCATTTTCCAATTTATGAGCAAAGAAACAATTTTTTAGTGCCTTTCAAAATTTAGCATCTGCATTGAATTCAAATTAAACGAAAGCCAGGCCAAACATGAAAATCTAAGCAATAAAAATGAATATATGCAAAAGGCAAAGCATTCCAATTCAGTAGCGGCTCAAATATACCCTGTAAAACAGGAATGTGTAGTTAATGTGTAATTCGTACATGTGACAATTATTGAAGAAGATCCATTTAATTTAAGCAATTTAAGTTTAAATTTAAGTGTAGACAAGATGCTGCTCAACTAATACGAATAAAAAGTAATCGCTTCCCCTACCTAAGATATCGTTATAGTTTCCCTTAAGGGCTTAAAACGAACAACGAAATTTAATTCCTTTTCTGTGTAAGACACTGAACACTCTCCCAGAAGAGCCACTGCGTCCTCTTATCACCACCACTCGACTCGAACTTCGAGTCAGACGCAGAATTAGACTGTGTCCGCGGCACAGAGTAATGTATATATTTTATGATGCATCCGTCTGCTTAGCAACATAAATCCACTTGTCGTCATTGTCATCCCAGGCAAGTTAGCCCTGGAATGAGACTCTGCTTGTAGCATCTGCTGTTGCTGTTGCTATTGCTATTGCTGTTGCTATTGCTGTTGCTATTGCTGTTGCTATTGCTGTTGCTATTGCTGTTGCTGCTGTTCTGGATAGTTGGGGCGAACAAAGGCGCTGCGAACTTAACCTGCCAGGTCACAAAATCGTATTACAGAGCGGTTGAGCTGGCTGTCTGAGCTTGTCGCCACATTTTAAAATGCAACGTTGCACGTGCCACGAATTCGCTTTCAAGCGCCGCGAACAATAGTCGACTCCGCGATTGCTGCGCAAATTCGTCAACAATTTGTGGCAGCTGACAAACTTGTCGAAATTATGCTCATCCGCCTGGTTGCTGTGGCACCAGCGGGCGCTGTTAATTGCCAAGCACCGCATTTACTCAGCCTCATGCCACAAAAATTTACTATCGAAGTGCTGCTGCTGTTGCAAGTGGCCTTGGGTCCCGACAATAGCTTGAAGTACGGTTTTTGCTTGACAGCTGGCTTGCGTCCAAAAATGCTTTTGGGGTATGCTACCTGAACCGCATGCATTTCCATTTGATTGTAATTGCTGCTTTGTGTCTGCATTAACGGTAATAAGTGTAAAAGACAATGCCAGCGGCTTTAGTGCTGCTATCAGACTCGAGCTTGCTGCGGCACTTGCGGCGTATACGCAATGTTTCCCATGTGACTGCTGCGGCTTCAACTTCGGTGTCGCCTTTGTAGTTGCATACACTTGGCGAAATCTTGGTGCCACACAATTGATAAATAAATTACCATAAAAAACACTTATAAGTTACTAGATTTGTATAAAGTTGTCATTTTAAAAATACGCAAACTTCGAATTAAATAAATTTACTTTGCATATTAGGTCTTTGAATAAATTTCATAAATTATTTGTGGCTTATTGAGCTCTCTTTTTAATTGGCTGTAGGCCATATGTATCTTTTATTTACACTCTGTGTATTGAAAAAAAACAATTGACCTAGAGCCGACGAAGAACTTAATCGTCTGAGTATCTGAGAAGTCGCATCTAGTTTTGTAAAGTGTTATCTGAACTGCACTTTTGCCTTTGCACATTTTCAATTATAATAATTATTAACAGCTGGCTTTTTGCTGGGTTTTCTGCTGGCCGGGTGGGTTTTGGGGTGGTTCCTAACTCACCTGAGCAATGCACTTGATGCCTGCGCAATTTCCTTTCTGTGCATTGTCCTTGCGCGTTTGCCTGTCGCTGATGTTGCTGATGTTGCTGACGTTGCTGACGTTGCAGCAGTTGTAGTTGTAGTTGTTTTAAGTGGTTTTTTTCCGGGCACTTGTAGTTGTTATTTCTTTTTTGTCTTTAGTTTTTCTTCACTTTTTCCGTTGTGCCATTTCGCCCAAAGGCAACTTTTAACATTTAATGATGCTGCTTTGTATTTTAATACGCTTTGCCCGCTTGGCAGCTAACCAACGCCCACTGCCAGCGCGTGCCATAAGCAGTGCTTTGTAAAAACTTTTAAGTAGACATGCAACATGGCCAACAGGCCCAGCCAGCCAGCCCTTCATCGACCCCATCCTAAACCAAAACCAACGAAAACGCCAACCAGCCCAGTTGGTTTTGTTGTTGTTGCTTTTTGCGCTTTAAGTTGTCTACTCAGTTCCAATTTTTTGCGCTGCCTGCTCAGCCTGCCAAGGTGTTTGCAGCAATTTGTGTCACCCGGCACGGATTCGAGCTCCAGTTCTCCCCATCCCCTTCCCCTTCCCATTCCCCATCCACTTGCACTTCTTCTTCTTTAACGTTGGCTGTCCTTTTAGTCGTGTCCTTGACAAGACTGAAGCTGTTGCCACAGCGTGCGGTGCACAGATTGTGCCAATTTAACCTGTTGCTCTCGAGTTGTATCCCGCTTGCGTTTACTTCAGTTCTGGTCTGGCTCATTTCTTATGGCTGGTTTTTGCTCAATTCTTGAGAAGACTTCAGTGACTTCAATTTCAAATAAAATTGAGAACTTGTTGTTGTTTTCCTTCACATTTCCCATGGCGGAGTCGAAGTTTGTCGAAGCAAAGTCGGAAATGAATTGCATTGCAATTTAAGTTCGTTACAGTTTTCATGCAACTGCAACTGCAACTGCGAGTCTGAACTCAAATCGCTTTTGCAATGCCAAAACTTTGCGACACTTCGCACAAAATCACAAGGTAATTGCTATTCGCTGAATTTGTGAACAATTCACAAAATTAAGTTGGCCAAAAGTTGGAAACACACCCAGTTTAAGCAAAACAAAGAGAGGAAGGCACTTGCCGCTGGCATTCTTGCAACTTGGCTTGGAACTTGGAACGTATAACTTAAGACAGGTCGCGTTCAATGCGTTCGTCAGCGCCAACTTATGAGAGCCTTGTTCGCAATGCCTCAGCTGTAGAGCTTTTACCCAAAAGTTTTTGGCAAGTGGACGAACTCAGATCATGACTCAAACTGGGCAAGACTGATTGGCACTTGGGTCAATCTGCTTGGGACTGAACTCTTTTCCGTTGACGTCGTCGACTATTTTCACTGAGCACATGTGGCAAATGCAAATGCAAATGCAAAAGCTTCTCAAAGTCATTACAAATTAATTTCACACGTGACTAAGTCGACATGGCAGCAGGAGCAACATCAGCCTGTCAACATTAAGAGGATACAAACTAACATAACGTCAGTCGTATGACATTCAATTACGAAAAGTTGTTGCATGCTGATGAGCAAATGTGCCATTTAATGTGCTCCTGGAATGCATAGCCTCCTATCTCTGCCCTAACCTCCCAAGGACCCACCCCCAAGGATACTGCATGCTGATTGCTGATCCCAAGGGAAGCGTCATTGACGATGTTGATTTTGCAGCTCAGATTGTTGCAAGAGCTGGGCAACAATGGTTCATCTGTATGTGTGTGTGTGTGTGTGTGTGAATGTGCGTCTTTCTGCATTGTGAGGAACAGAGAAGCGGTAGCAACAACTTAGATTGTTATTTATCGATAAGAATTAATTGAAGAAGTTTTTATCTGACGACTGATCTGTAAGCAAATATATTTCAATATAAATCGGTTACGGTTTCAGTTGGTAGAAAGAGAGATTGTATATGAAGGGAACATGCTATTGGAAATATTAGAATAACTACAATGAGTTGCTTACTGCAGTCTGTTTGTCTTTTCATACAATCGTATATATTCTTGATCAGCATCACTAGCCGAGTCGATATAGCCAATTCCTTTTATTTCTATGTTTTTATGCAAACCAGTCGTTCAGATTTACAGCTTCATTAAACTTTGCTTGGCGAACGATGACTTATTGTATGAACCACTTTTTGTTAACCAAAGCAAAACAATTGGTCGGTTCTTTAAATTTGTAGTGAAATTGTGACAATGGCCTTAGCCATTGCGATCCCTTCGTCTTAAAGTTATTTAAAAAATAAATAAAAATGTTCGTTTATTACTCAACTAGCTTAACTTACATAACAAAGTTCATATGAAAAATATATATGTATTTAGAACTAATTATGTACCGTTTATTATTGACATTGTTGTTGGAATTATGACTTTAATAAACAATGACTTATTTCCAAAACGTACCGATAACCTTTCAACTTTCGGCACTCGGGACTTTGACAACTTCTCACTGGCAACCTCTAAAAGTCGTTCTGCTGTTTATTTTGTAGCAACTGTTCGATTGTTACGACTTTTTATATAAGTAGCCTAGCATTCGCAAGCCATTCACCTCACCACACAAGAGAGTCACCAAAATGCCACTCGCTGATTGAAAATTTATATTGTATGCATGCTGCACTTAAATGCCACAGTCTCTTCTTCTTACATTAATGTATGATGAGGAGGCAATAATACACTTTTGTTTAGCACTTGGATCGCTATATTTTGTTTACATTCGGAAAACGCGAAAATAAATTTACTCTGGAATTCTCCACAAATACGCGCAACGCAAAAGCTGAAAAAAATACAGACGCCCCATGTTGCAAAATATTTTGAAATCAGTATGTCTGGAATCGTTTTGGCAAAATGTTGTTGAACGCTCGAAAACCGCAAATTGTTTTTTGCCTCTTAGTCATGGGACTGGCACTGGCAACAAGAGTGCTGCCATTTAAAGGTGACTTTAAAATTGATTATTTATTAAATATTTAATATAAGTCATTGTGATATTCCTTTGGACTTACAGATGATATCTTTTATCTGGACATAGTACACCGACTGCACTTTGTGGCAACTGTAGTACTGATCTTTGGCGTCCTAAAGGCGCAACAGCAGCATAAGGCCAATCTCTTGCTAGTCTGGCTTTTGTCCACTGCAATTCTAATTTTCACTACATTTCTCTATGGAATCTTTGATTTTTTTGATATATTCCGTTATTATAGATCAGTGAGATTCTGGAATGCGCTGTTGGTGTTATCATTCACATGGTCGATTTCTGGTGAGGATTCAATTGCACGCACATTAATACATATCAAGACCAGAAAACACTTATTAAACCTTTTCAGCCGTATTCAGCTACATATTCCTCATTATGTATGATCAATATGTGGAGTTGACACAGGGAACGGTTCCCCAAACAGATGAGGATGAGACGACTAAGGAAGAACCCTCCAAGCCGAATGGACAAGTAACAGTACTAATTACGCATCCGAAATATTCACCAAACGCCTGAACATTCAATAATATCTGCTTGCAACTATAAATATAAATATACAATGCAATTAGAAATATGTAAACAATCGTGTGAATAAAATGTTGTTTATTTGCTGGAAAATGTGTATGCAATGAAACGGAAGGCAATCAAATAATTTGAATGAGAAAGAGAATGAAAGCGAGAGCGAGAGAGAGAGAGAGAGAGAGAGAGAGAGAGAGAGAGAGAGAGAGAGAGAGCAGAGACAGCATAAGAGAGATGTTTATGTTTTGCAGGCTAGCCACTGAGCAATGTTAGTAAAGCCTTCAGATTCATCCACATTGTTTATTTAAATAATTAACTTTTTCGAGAAATTCTAATAAAAGAAGCAATTCAAAATTTGGTATGTGCCAGGGTATCTTTCAGTCCAACTCATAATTACTGCATGTGTTGCTGTTAATTATGAAGTAGATCAAATGACTACATATAGGTTCTATGTAATCACTGATAACTGATAATTTTCGATAACACCCTGCGCTGATTCAGAAATAGGTATTTCCAACATTAACAAACAGTAAGACTGACTCCAAAAAAATTGATAACAGAATTCGCATGTTCAAATATTATTACAGGGTATTTTCTAGCGTAACACTCTTCTATTTATCATCTGACTAATATCGGTTTATTAGCACCTCAACTTGCGTTATTTGAATTTAGTTGTTGCAAAGCCTTTCGGGTGAAATGTTCCTCAGCAAGCGAAATACACAATTGTCTATTGGCCTCGCAGTTATGGCCGTGGCCCTAGCTACGACTGTTCTAAGATATCGCTGTAAGCACATTAATATATATATATATATATATATTTTCCTGAATTTAAAATATTTTTTTGGTAGTACGCAATTTTGATTATCTGGCTATTGTGAGAGTTACTCAGTTGACGGCCACCGTAGCTCTGATCTTTGGTGTTGTGCGGGATCATCCACAAGGATAGTGCATGCTGATTGCTGATCCCAAGGGAATCGTCATTGACGATGTTGATTTTGCAGCTCAGACTGTTGCAAGAGCTGGGCAACAATGGTTCATCTGTATGTGTGTGTGTGTGTGTGAATGTGCGTCTTTCTGCATTGTGAGGAACAGAGAAGCGGTAGCAACAACTTAGATTGTAATTTATCGACAAGAATTAATTGAAGAAGTTTTTATCTGACGACTGATCTGTAAGCAAATATATTTCAATATAAGTCGGTTACGGTTTCAGTTGCTAGAAAGAGAGATAGTATATGAAGCGAACAAGCTATTGGAAATGCTAGACTTTAATATACAATTATTTCCAAAACGTACCGATAACCTTTCAACTTTCGGCACTCGGGCAACTGGCAACCTCTAAAAGTCGTCTAAGTTGTTCTGCTGTTTATTTTATAGCTACTGTTCGATTGTTACGACTTTTTATATAAGATGCAAGTAGCCTAGCATTCGCAAAATTCCACTCGCTGATTGAAAGTTTATTCTGCATGCATGCTGCACTTAAATGCCACAGTCCCTTATTCTTCCATTAATGTATAATGAGGAGGCAATAATACACTTTTGTATAGCACTTGGATCGCTATATTTTGTTTACATTCGGAAAACGCGAAAATAAATTTACTCTGGAATTCTCCACAAATACGCGCAACGCAAAAGCTGAAAAAAATACAGACGCCCCATGTTGCAAAATATTTTGAAATCAGTATGTCTGGAATCGTTTTGGCAAAATGTTGTTGAACGCTCGAAAACCGCAAATTGTTTTTTGCCTCTTAGTCATGGGACTGGCACTGGCAACAAGAGTGCTGCCATTTAAAGGTGACTTTAAAATTGATTATTTATTAAATATTTAATATAAGTCATTGTGATATTCCTTTGGACTTACAGATGATACCTTTTATCTGGACATAGTACACCTACTGCAATTTGTGGCAACTGTAGTACTGATCTTTGGCGTCCTAAAGGCGCAACAGCAGCATAAGGCCAATCTCTTGCTCTTCTGGCTTTTGTCCACTGCAATTCTAATTTTCACTACATTTCTCTATGGAATCTTTGATTTTTTTGCTATATTCCGTTGTTATAGATCAGGGAGACTCTGGAATGCGCTGTTGGTGTTATCATTCACATGGTCGATTTCTGGTGAGGATTCAATTGCACGCACATTAATACATATCAAGACCAGAAAACACTTATTAAACCTTTTCAGCCGTATTCAGCTACATATTCCTCATTATGTATGATCAATATGTGGAGTTGACACAGGGAACGGTTCCCCAAACAGATGAGGATGAGACGACTAAGGAAGAACCCTCCAAGCCGAATGGACAAGTAACAGTACTAATTACGCATCCGAAATATTCACCAAACGCCTGAACATTCAATAATATCTGCTTGCAACTATAAATATAAATATACAATGCAATTAGAAATATGTAAACAATCGTGTGAATAAAATGTTGTTTATTTGCTGGAAAATGTGTATGCAATGAAACGGAAGGCAATCAAATAATTTGAATGAGAAAGAGAATGAAAGCGAGAGCGAGAGAGAGAGAGAGAGAGATAGAGAGAGAGAGAGAGAGAGAGAGAGAGAGAGAGAGCAGAGACAGCATAAGAGAGGTGTTTATGTTTTGCAGGCTAGCCACTGAGCAATGTTAGTAAAGCCTTCAGATTCATCCACATTGTTTATTTAAATAATTAACTTTTTCGAGAAATTCTAATAAAAGAAGCAATTCAAAATTTGGTATGTGCCAGGATATCTTTCAGTCCAACTCATAATTACTGCATGTGTTGCTGTTAATTATGAAGTAGATCAAATGACTACATATAGGTTCTATGTAATCACTGATAACTGATAATTTTCGATAACACCCTGCGCTGATTCAGAAATAGGTATTTCCAACATTAACAAACAGTAAGACTGACTCCAAAAAAATTGATAACAGAATTCGCATGTTCAAATATTATTACAGGGTATTTTCTAGCGTAACACTCTTCTATTTATCATCTGACTAATATCGGTTTATTAGCACCTCAACTTGCGTTATTTGAATTTAGTTGTTGCAAAGCCTTTCGGGTGAAATGTTCCTCAGCAAGCGAAATACACAATTGTCTATTGGCCTCGCAGTTATGGCCCTGGCCCTAGCTACGACTGTTCTAAGATATCGCTGTAAGCACATTAATATATATATATACATATATATTTTCCTGAATTTAAAATATTTTTTTGGTAGACCGCAATTTTGATTTTCTGGCTATTGTGAGAGTTATTCAGTTGACGGCCACCGTAGCTCTGATCTTTGGTGTTGTGCGGGCTCATCCACAGCATAAGGCAACATTTTTGCTGTTCTGGTTGAGTTCGACGGGTGTGTTCTTTACCGCCTTACTCTATGTGGGTGTGGACTTGTTAGGCGAATTCACTTTCAGATATTCTATATGGTATTTAAGTGCCTTACTTCTGCCTTTACCAGCTGCAGGTGAGTCATGGAAATTCTCACGAAATGCCTGATAACAATTGATGTTATAAATTACAGCTGGTGTTGCCTACTCGATGAGTATCATATATGAAGACTACACTGAGTTAACCACACAATCATCTGTCCAAACCATACAAACGGCTAACGAATGCAAGCAACCGCCTTCCTATGATTCAAGCTTACAATCCCTGTTGGTCTCATTGGGATCGTAGTCGGAGTTTCTATTAGAGCTCAAATATTATTGGAGTGTTTTTAACAAAAATACATTTATAACACAAGAAGAATCGAGCTGTCGAATATTCTTTAAGGAACTGTCTCTAGCTTTAACCAAATTTTCAAAGCTAAAATAGCTCCGGGAAATATCTGAACTTGTTTAGCTCTGCTGTTTTTGATGAATTGCAACTTCACAAGAAATTAAATTTTAAAAATATTTTTTGTTTATTACAGACGAAAACTTTGTCTTTTAGTTATCTTCACGAAAACTGTTAAAATAAATTCGTTTAATCATTTGAAGCATTTATGATGAGTTGCAACCTCATAAGAAACTTTAATTCTAAATATTTTCATTCATTATTAGTTTTGGCTACACCCCAAAACTTTGTGATGTGGTCTTAAGTGAAGGAAACTGAAAGACAAACAATTGCCTGTACTGCAAATGAGAACTAATAATATTGGGAATAAAAATTGCCAGCCTGCATATAGAGTATTTAATGATACTGAGAATGGAGCTGCAATTGACCAGGACTCCTGACACAGACAATAAGATTAGTTGCCGGATAAAAAGGAAATCGAGCTGACTGCCAGTCTGTATGTGATTTACTTAGTGCAATTTAATTGTTGCATGCAGCCGGCAGCAGTTAGTGCCGTGCGGCAGAAGGATGCTCGTTAGCAGAAGCTGGACACCTGCTTAGCTTGCACTGGCTGTGGCACTAAAACTGACACTGCCACCTCACACACCTCGTTAAAATTGCCACAATGTGTCATGAGCGCCTTGTGGAGCGCTCTTTATGTTTGGTTAGCTTCTGCTTAAGGGCTGGCTAAAATAAAAAACTGTGTAATAGGCAAGCCAGGCCAAGACTTATATAGATTTACACATGCATATGTACATATGTATGTATATATATTATATTATATGCTTATATTGGCAGTTGGATCAACAGCAGCAATGAAAACAACGTGTTTCGTTTTTAATAAAAACTTCAGATTTTCCTTCAATTTTTTTTGCGGATATTTTCATTTTCGTTTGCAAAAGCGAAAATGAGAAAATGGAAAAATGTGGCAAACATGAAATATGAGCAATAAATAACGGTCGCGGCATACGTCCATCAAAGTTCTTGAGCAGAGAGTCTGGACGACCCATCTATTTGCCACTACTTGCAATACAGCTGACCATCACTTCTGTAGACCCTACTGACCGCCCAACCCTCCCATAACGCGTAGCCGAGTTGCCTGAGGCGTAACGTTGACGTTGGAAAATGAAAATTACACAGCACAACTTGCAGTGCACAAATACAAAAGTATGCGAAAAGCCATCGAAAAGAAAAGCACCCAAGCAAGAGCTCAAGCAAAAACAAACTGGGAAAGCCGGAAACAGCGTCCATTGGCGCTGGCGGCCACAATTATTATTTTTATCCCTATGCTGAAGTTCGCATCGGCATTAAGTCAACAAGCAGCAGTTCAGATTATTTTCATTCTTCAACATAGACTGCAAAAGCTCTCTCTGAAAATATTGGCAATTTTCCACTTACAAATTAAATCTTGGCCATTGACATTTGCAGCAACTCAAATATATTTGTTAAAATTTCACAACATATTATCAGAGAAATAAAAATCAGTAACAAAGTGTTTTCCACTAAAAATTGTCTGAAAGAATGATAACAAAATAGTCAAAAAAAAGTCTTGAATTTGATTAAAACTGTCAAAAAAGTTTACTGCTGATAACCATAAGAAATTCGACTCGTTATCTACGATTTGCTGATAATTTCACAATAATGACTCGGAGAGGTCGCAAACACGATTAGTAGTCGCGCATACCCCCACTTAACTATGCTAGTCATAAAAATGAGCACTCAAAGTGCTGAGCTATGAAATTAATATGCCAAAGCAATTTTGATTTATTTTTGGACCCGCGGGCAAACGGTCCTCAATTCGTTGCCCAAACCAATACTCATCAGTGTCAAGTGGGAGTAGTCGTAAAGTGCTTGACTTTGTTATACCCTGCATTCAGCAATAAATTAGCTTAGTAGTTAATAGTTAAGCGCTCATATTTCTCTAAAACATCACTCATTTCAAATGAAAAAATAATCAAGTAAATTCAAATTTAAAATATAGCTAATAGACTCCTTGGGAATATATGTATCTTGATAAACTACTGCGTGTACAAATTACATGACAATATTTTAGCACCCTCTGCAGGGGTGGAATACAAATATGCCACTTGAAACCCTTAGCAGTGCTCAGCTTGCACACAGTGCGCCCAATTAGCCAACAATGGACGCCAAAATGGATGCGAATGTAATGGGTGGATGTGAAGGTGAGTTGTTCACAGTGCAGCAGTTGCAGCAGCAACATCATTACCAACAGGTGCCTCGCAGTTGAAGCAGCATCCAGGTTGCAGCTACTCGTGGGCAGCACTTAAAATTTAAAGCGTTTGAAGTGTAATTGCGCAGTTGCCGTTAACGAGTCGCTTGTTAAAGTTACGCCAAAAAAAAAGAAAGGAAAATGACAAGTTTGCACAACCATTGGAACACCCAGCAAACAAAATAATATTTCGAATGCATAAATAATATAATATAAAATAAAAGGTCAGCACCTTGCCTCACATCAACTAACAATCCCTCCTTAAGGTCTGGACTTCTGCTTAAGGACGTGGAAAGCAGCTGTGGCAGCTGCAGCTGTCATGTGGCAGCTTGGTAGCCAGCAAGTGCATTAATTAACATTTGAATGCCGAACGCTGCACAAAATATATTCATAGCATTTAACAAAAAGTACCTTAAGCGATGTTGAACGGCGTGCAGATATGCAACACGAGAGCCGTGAGCAAGTGCCGCATAATTCAACTTTCGAGTGTGCGTCCAGCAGCCACAAAAAGTGCTGCATGCAGCCAAAAATAAGCAAGTTGAGCAAAAAAAAATTAGTACACCTGAAATGAAAGTACACTCAACAAAAAATTCCTCCTTCAACACATTAACTGACATAGTTAAAAATTAAATTATTTTTAATTTTAATTATTTTATAATCTAAAACTTTCGCGATTTGTTGTTATTCAATATTCAATAAAATTGCAATTTTTCTCTTTTATTTTGGTAATACAAAATGTATATGTCTCGAATTTAATTTTAACACTTTTTATGGTTTTATTTATTTGCTTTATTTTTTGTTTTATTTCATTTTTTTTTTTTGTGCACATACTGAAAGGGGCAGCTTTTGGCTGTTTGCTTAGCCGCAGCTGAAGCCTATGCATGCCACTAATTGACACCTGTGATGCCATCAAAAATTCGAGTTGGTGTTAAGGGGATTGTGGTGTGTGGGGGTGGGTTGGATTGGGGTTGGCCGACTGGTCAGCAGCCGTGGCTAACCTAAACAAACAAAAACGAAACGAAATAATGCAAATACTGCGGCTTGTGTCCAGTTGCTTTCGGCTTTTTGGGCACCTCAATCAAGTGGAAAATAAATGTGGAAAAAATGTGCTTTCAAAGCGGTGTCAGAAATTAAAAATAAACAAATTTGTATGCACAACAACAACAACAATAACAATAAGAAAAACAAGAGCAGCTGCTCCTTTTTTTAATGCTTTCATTTTGAGTGTGAGGCATTTAAGTATTAGTTAAGATTACTATAAAAACCCTTATGCCACATAAGAGAATAGTTTGAGATAGCATTGCTGCTCTCTTTCCCTCTCTCTGTCTCTATCTCTATCTCTCTCTCTCTCTCTCTCTCTCTCTCTCTCTCTCTTCTCTCAAATTCTTTTTCGCTCTCTATCTCTCTAAGCTAACGATTCGCTGTGGTCGTGTCTGAAGCTTGTCATTTCTGTAATTAATATTCACCTCTCATTGTTTCAGTTATGGTCCCAGAAAACTTTTTTGATTTTCTTTTGTTTATTGCTGTTTTTGCTTTGTGCTCTGTTTTTTTTTTTTTTGTATACCCTAAGCCCATTAAAATTGAGTAAAGAGGGTATAATGGTTTTGTGCAGAAGAACGCATCTCAGAGCCCATTTTCTCATATTGATCCCATTGCTATTCATCAGGTGCAGGCATGTGTGAGAAAGGGACAGTGTATGAAAAGGCCCTAAGAACTACAAAAAAAAGATGAGCCTTTGTTTTTCTTAACTTTCACTACCTGTGACAGTTATAAGAAATGAGAGCGCTTCCGCTCCTGCTTAAAAATACTTAAAAATTGTTTAAAGGAAAATATGGCAATCTAACTAAAATAGTATATTTAACAGATGCGTTGAGGGTATCGCATAGTCGAGCTCACACTACTGCAGTATACTTACTTCTTTTATTTGTATACATTTTTTAGTTGCTGTTATTTTGTGTAATTTTCTTTTCTGCTGTGCGCAGTCTTACAAATTATGCACTAATTAAGCGGCTTTTGCTGCGGCTTCGGCTATTTTTCAATGCCTTTCGTTCACTTAACGAACTGAAACCTGTAGAACCCGGGCTCACACTAAGCGGCTGGTCATTTGGGTTGGCTCAGCTTTTGCTTATGCTGATCAGGACGAAGTGTGCAACTCGCCGAATGCCACATTAGGCGACAGAAGTTAATGTGCATAATTAATTTACTTTTGCCCTTTGCCGAGGCTTCAATTTGCCACATTCTGTGCGTCTTTTCATACCCTTGCTGAGGGTATCATAATTATGTCGCCTAATGTGACACTCAGTATGACAGATATATATATACCTTATATTCGTAATCTGCTTTCAAAGCTGCATACGTTTGTTTGTCCCCATAGCTGCAAGTGGCCTGCAAGGGAATGTAAGCTTCGGCGTGGCAACAATTGCTGCTGTCTCTTCATTTGTTGCTATTGTTGTTGTGTTTGGGTCCGAGCACAAATCAAATTGAACTGAGCTGTCAACTATACGTATTCAAATACGTACATTTACAAGCTGTCGGTGAAAGCTGGCAGCGCCAGAGAGGGGCCAGTGGGTGCAGGGAGTGTGCCGACAATTAAGCTGCCAAGTTGCCAAGTAGCGCACTTGAGTCACAAAAGCCGCAGCTGATGGCAGCCAGCTTCAAATTCATCATACGCACAGTGTAACATTTTTAATTGGCTGTGAAATTAAATTTCAAGCAACGCACACCTGCCAACCTACACCCCGAAAAGAGAGGGGGATTGGGGCTGTTGCAACTCGTCTTGTAATTTTGTATGGCGTAGGCAGCAAACTCAATTGGCATAACATTGTGCGCAATAAACAACTTCGTTTGCCAAATTTACTACCGGATAATTGAATAGCTTCCAGCAGCGACATAGACAAAAAAAAAATAAAATAAAAATAAAATTTCACCCCGCACCTCAGCGGGTGGCATAAATAGGCATTTGGGGCGAGGGGAGAGGTGAGAGGTGAGGGTACTGCTGTCTTTACATGCTCGAAGCTCGTATAACATGCAAATGGCAAATTCAATAAACTCAATGCCAGGCAACAAATAGACCAAATTACTGCAAGCCTACAAACAAACCAACGTGCAACATGGCCCTGCCACGACAAACCCAACTCAACTGAGCCACTTAGAGCACACAAAATTCCAATGCCAGTGCCAATGCTATTCTCATTGCCATTGCCATTACCATTGCCATTGCCATTGCCATTGCCATTGCCCCTGGCTGTGGCTCTGGCTCGGGCTGTGGCAATACCAAGTAAATTGAACGACAAAAGTGCGTGCAATTGGCAGGCATATTGCCAGCCAGAGTCCCGAGTGCCCCCTTCTTAAGATCTTTGTCTCTGCCCCCACCACCACCCAGCCCAAGATTGTTGTGGCCCTAAGTCGAGGGGGTCGTATGCGTAATGTGCGCCCACTACCTAACAGAAGAATCTAGAATGGCTGGCAAAGATAGCAATCCAAAAGATACACACGTATCTAAAAAGTTGCTAAGCAACTTGTGGAATAAGCCATCGTGTTGATATCTTTTTATTTTCAGGCATATGTAATGACATTTTCCAGAGAACGCATATTAAATATACAAATTATTCTGCAAAAATATTACAGAATAATAAATTATTGTACATTTAATACAAAAAAATAGAATTCAATACATTTCAAATAATCTGTTTTAAAGACTGCAAAATAAAATATACTTATGTATTAAAATATTAATAATTAATAATAGCAATGCAGGACATTTTGAATATTTGTTCGAAAATAAAAACTATTAATTTATGCTTAAAGATAAGAAGTGAAAATATACAAGATTTATATTACTTGACCGTATTTCAAAGATATATTTACATAACCAAAATATTTGGATGTATAATTATTGTTATCAAAGACTCCCTAAGCCGAAAAAAATGAAGTTTTTATTTATTTGTATAATCAAGTAAAACTGAAAGTTGAATTACAGCATTTGCAGTGTCTTTATACTATTGTACCAAAAAGGTATAATAGTATATTGGTTTTGTTCAATGTCCGTCAAGCTGTCCGTCCGTCTGACCGTCTGTCTGTCCGTCTGTCCGTCCGTCTGTCCGTCTGTATGAGATAGAGAGTTGAAACTTGGAACATATACTGGAAAGTACCCTCAAAAGTTAAAGTGTCAAGGTTTTGGTAGATTTAAGCAATCTGCTTGTTTTCATACACTGGCAACGAAGCTACAAGAGAAACTAGAATCTTTAAACTAAAGTCATAGCCTTGTTTGTTCCCGTATCAAAGTGATAAATTATTTTTTTTATCGATAATTGCAAATTAGTATTCACATAAGTTACATTTGCATTTTACAATTTTTTTATTTATTTCAATTATTATTTAAAAATAATGTGTGGAGTTTCAAAAAAGGCAAACTATTTTTGACAGAGCTTGTATATTCACGATTACATCCATATATTATTATACAGTTACAAAGTAAATACATAAGTAGCATTCGGCAAATTATACGCTCGCATGCACATTATCAAGCAGCGGCTCATATAAACCCAGACGGTTCTGTCTTTTTGTCAGCTTAATTTCCTGGTACAGCGAAATTATGCCAAAGAAAATGTAGAGGAACAATGCTATAAGAAACCGAGATAATGCACAGTTAGTTCTGTATAAATTCGTAGAAGTTGCTATATAATAAATAAAAATTTGCATCCGATATTTGCAAAGAGCTTTCACCCATGACAATAAATGGACTTACACAGTGAAAAAGAAGCTCCTAAAAGCATAGGAATGGAAAAAAAAATGTTTTCACTCTTTAACAAAAGGTATACATATAATACAGCGATAAGAGGTGTTCGCACTCCACAAGAGATCACCCAGGGCAGCAACATCAAGTGACTTTCCTGCGTAAGAGAACGAGGGATGAGCACCGTTGGTCATAAGAATTTCCAAGCAAAGGCAAATTGAACAAAGAGATTTACGGAACTCTTACCTTTAATGTGCCCACAACTAGGAAGACCGATGAGAGAAAACACAGCACAGCAGCAGCCAACGAAACGCTTAGTTCAATTACGAAATCTGCAAAGAGTTGATTATGTAGAGCCCAAATGCTCCTATCTACAAACTTCGTACTAATCTCTCTTACCCGTGAGTATTTTACTACTCCCATTTTCATCAGAATGGTTCAATTGGAATAATTTACAGCCGGACCAAATTGCAATCAAAGCTGAGAACACTGCTTCAAAGTTACCGAAGACGATGCCAGCAGTTTTCAGGTGCATGCAAAACAGGCTATGCAACATTTTTACACCCATTGCGATTGTTTTAATTTATAACCGAAAACAAATGCTTTCGCAGCGGAAGTTGTGAATAAACTGATTTCAAAAATGAGAAACAAATTTAAATATATGTAGATTTCGCCTTTTCGGAATGCGCTACTGATAACAAACACACTGTGAGTTTCTCACAAAAATATATCGATTGAGTACTATTTTTTTTTTCTATAGTTCAGTTCATATTGTATTTATACTATGATACCGTAAGTAAAATAGCATATTGGGTTTGTGCAATGTCCGTCATGCTATCTGTCCGATTGTCCGTCTGAATGAAAGAAACTTTTCTGTTGAAACTTGGAACATATACTTGTACGTACTCTTTAAAGATAAAGTGTCAAGATTGGAGTCCTACGTCCACTAGGGAACTAGAAAATCGATATTCGCAAATCGATAAAGCCATATATCTCGCACAATTTTATGGCTACAGTTACCAAATGATTTGTAGGTTGTCGGTGATGCCCTTCAAAGATTAGCACGCCCACCTCCGATGCCTCCAGCCTCCAGCCCCTAGCCCGGGCCACACCTGCGTCCATAATCGACAATGCCGATATTTCCGAAAGTGTTAATTGATAAATCCGTATATCTCCCACAATTTTAAAGATAGCGTGACCAAACTTGGGGTAACTTGCTTGTAACCTCCTCCAAGAATCGGCAAATAATTTTTTGGACTACGTCCACAACCGCCACCTCCAGGAACTTTGGGTCTAGAAATCTGAAATGCGCAAATCTTTCATAATTTGTAAGCTAGTCACCAAATTTTGAAAGTATGTTACTGGTAACTTCCCAAAGAGATCGACAAAAAATTGGATGACCACGCCCACACCGCCTACCTAAGCCGATACACCTGACCCTATATCTCACGCAATTTGGAAGGTTAAGTCACCTAATTTGAAAAGTATATTGCTAGTAACCACGCCCCCAAACCCGATAAATGCCAATTTCTCCCGCAATTTAAGAGCTTTAGTTACCAAACTTGGAAGGAAGATTATTAGAAACCTTCTCTTTAATTTTTTTTAATCACTTGCACTCCAGAGCCAAAATCTCGAAAAGCTCATATCTTCCGTAGCTAAAGAAGGGTTACTATTTTATATCTACCTCAATCTGAAAGGCAAACTTGGACAGTATTTTATGGTATCATAGTATGTCGCTGTCGGTTACGTCCGACTGCAACGTTCTTTCTTGTTTTATTTGTTGATAATTGAGTATCAACTTTTGCAAATGAGAAATACTAGACATATTATTTATTGGAATTAGAGATTAGAAAGAACTCACAGATTTAAACCCGCATTTGACGAAACCAGCGCTGTTGAGGCACTTGCACCAAACGCTTTGTGCCGTTATCGTTTTTATAACATGTTTGTGTGCCCTGAGCTGAGATTATTGTTTGCTTAAGGTTTTTCTACAAATTCAACCACAATTTATATATATGATGATTCATAATATTCTACAACAAAACCAAATTTATTATTTGTACATAAAGCATTTTTATTATGACTTTATTCATGCATACATACATGCCTACACGTATGTATATGTTTATTTAACTGAATTTACGTAACATCATATAAAATAATAACAGGTATCCTGCAGACAGGGAAAATGATATTATCCGAAAAATGATGTATGCATAAATTAATAATGGTTATAATAATAGTGCCGGCTTCTGATTCATGTACACATACCGAATATAATGTTGAATTGTTGCAAAAGTATCAAAAAAATGAAATCAGGTTGCGGATTGTGAAGACCTCAAATAATAACAGAAGCAAAGACATCGGAACACATAATAGCGAAGGAAGAAAGCAGTAAAATCTGGTTAAATTTATGGAAATTGTATATAATATAAAAATATATATGTATAAAACATTTTTTTTTTATAACCTTAGATATACTAATATAGTTCTTGACAGATAAATAGATATACATATGTATATGTATAGTATAAATTATAATTATCATATTGCGATTATACTATCGATTACCGATAGCAATAAAAGCAATAAATAATAATACAAATAATACAGTTAAATGACCCGCTACTTTTCATTAAATAAGATTAATTAACATTTATGTTCATACTTCAATATTTAAATATTATGCGAATTAACACGCCCCGCAAGCGATTTGTGTAAATAATAAATTGCAGGTCAACCTAAAAAAAACCCTCTACACGGGAATATGGAATAAACATGAAAAAACTGGGCAAGTACATGGCACATGTTTTTTTCTCTAAGTGTACATATACTGAAAGTGGACAATTGGGTTCTTGGGTACTTTTTTTCTTGGTGTGGGGTCAAAAAGCATGGTGTTCATTGTTGCATATGTCGGGTGTGCATTCAGATGGCTTTAAGCTATCTGCTTGTTTTTATACACTGGCAACGGAGCTACAAAAGAAACTTGGTTTGTGCAATGTCCGTTACTCCGGACTGCAACGTTCTAACTTTTTTTGTGTGCCTTTCTTGTTACTGTCAACGCTGCTGACGTTGTTTTTGTTGTAGCTGCAACTCATAAATAATTCAAATTATTTACACTCTTACTTAAACGCTTCCCTGCCACTATTTGCTTGTGTGTGTGTGTGTGTGCGTATATGTGCGATGGTTTGGTATACCGCATTATGTGGTTCATTGGTTTTTGCCACACGACGCACTCCAATGGAACCAGCCAAAGCAAAGCATTGCAATCAACTAGGACCGTGGCTGCCTTCTATTTTGTTGTTGCTGCTGTTTCTGCCTTTGCAGTTAACTAAAGTGAACTCAACTAAACTTTTTGCGGCACATCCACACACACACACACACACACACACACACTAACACAAACACGCTCAAACATACTGCAGACTGTTGTTGTAGGCTGTGGTTTTCCTTATTCATATAATGTTAAATATCTTGCAACGATTTTGAGTTGTTGTTGTTTTTGTTGTTTTGGTTGATATTCATTAAAATGGCCAAAGCTGCCACATTTTCTGATATAACAGTTCATGGACATATGTATCGTATATATTTATGTAAGGACCAAGGAATCATTTGAAAGTTAAACCTAAACATTAAATCTGTTGCTTACGCACGAATAAAATGTACATGCAATATATTTAACAATCAATAAATTATTTCTGTTGCTGATAAGCTGAAATTTATAACACTGGGACTACAGGGTATAATGAAATTGTGCAATAGAAGAACTCTTTACTCGCTCAAGCCTATAGCGAGCAACTAGTCTCTCAGATTAGCCACTCATTATGGCTTCAATTACGATATCATTTTTGAGTACATGTCGAACACGTTCTCATACACTCACGTACATGAGGCATAAGCGCTAGCTCGTGTGGCAGCAAGTGTGTTGCTTATAATACCAAATTCTGCACATATTAATAAACTAATTGGATTAGGGCAATTTTTATATAGAATTCCAACTATTAGCAATAATTAGTAAAGGATTGTGAACGAGGTACGAGCTATTTGGCAAGTGTATTTAGAATTCGGCATGAGAAACCCAATTCCCAATTCAATTTCCAGAAATGAATTATGTTCCACATGTGAAACTCTCGCTCTCCGCTTGCTGCTGAGCAAACTGTTTGCCAGTCTACGTCAAGCCTTCGTTCTGCGTGAGTGAGCGCCGCTCGCGGGTAGCGAGCTTGTTCAGCATTTACTTATCAAAAAACCACTTTGTGCTTATTTTTGGAATGCTTGAAATTTGGTGAGATTTGTAATGATGAAATGGAATTCTGTATGTATACATTTGTTTCAGTTGAGAGGCTTCAGATTTGGAGTACCATTTCATGCACGAGATCGATCTTCTGGCTAATAAGCTGAGATTACCTTTTACGTACATTTTGCCCTTGTACATTCAGCTAAACATATCATAAATTTATTCCCACAACTCTTTAGACCCTTGCGCCCTTAACGTTAATTGAAATGATTTACGTAAAACTCAGCAAAGTGTTAATCACCCAGCATCAACAAACAGCTGAAGCAGTTAACATATACGTAATTACCTATAGATCGTAATTATGCTCAACGGACGATTAATAGAGTATCTAATCAATCACTGGAACGGGGTGCAAAGATTCGATTTTGACGTATGTTGAGCTATTTTAGTCCTTCCTTGCCTCTTACCGCAACTGTAATTCATTTAGTTCTTCGGCAAATATGCATGCCATAAGGGAAGATGAATAATCAATTCACAAACTTAATTCATAAATTATGATTGACATTTATGAATTAATTAAGATTGAATAGATTGAATAATATTGAATAATATATTTCATACATATGATATAGTAAGTTCTTAGTCATCACATGCATTTCAATCAGCTTTCAGTTTCAATTAAAAACTCGGCTCTCTTAGCACATGTGCGCGTTGTTGTTGTGCTGCAACTGGCAGTCTTTATGGCATGGGTTCCACAGCACGTGCTCGCCTTATTAGTTATCTCTCTTACTCTCTTTCTACTTGCTCGCATTCTCTACCACGTGCGCTCTCCCGCTCTCCCTCTCGCGCTACTGATTAAAACAGACAATACGGTCGCCAGTCTACGCTGAACCCTCGTTCTGGGCGAGCGGTCTCGGGTTCGGGTTCGCGCTTGTTTATGCCGTCATAGGAGCGAACCGATACTAAACGCCACACACGCACACTACAAACAACACACAGAACAAGCACGCACAAAAATACACAGACACACACACACACACACACGCAGTCACACACACTTATACACACTCACACCAAGATGTGCAAATTTTTGGACTTGGCCCTTGGCATTTGCATAATCAATGTTTTCTACTCGCTAACATATTTTTTAATGTGGTGCGTGGCCCAGCAGCATATCTTTGACAATGGTAAGCTATAGTTATCCACTTAACCATTTTTCATTGTTCCTAATAGCCAGCTGTTGTGTTGTTTTTATTGTTGTTGTTGACAATTACTTTTCGCTTTGCTGCTGCTGCGTGTATCACCAGATATCGAGCCATTTGTTTGGCTGACTGTTTACACATGCAACATTTTCCTCAACGTCTATCTCTTTCTGGGTCTGCGGAAGAGAGATCGCCTGGCCGTCATAATATGGTTCTCTTTAACGCTGCTCTGGCTTGTGCCCAAGCTGTACGATCACAAGAGGGGTTGTCTGCTTGACGAGCGGGGCTCAACGTACCAAGTGTACAATCTAATTGTGGAAGGTAAGTACCTACTCATAATATATACATGTATGTGCAATCCAATAATACTTTGTTAACCGTTCGACAGGCTATGTTCTTATCTCGATGCTTGTCCTCATTGTGGTTTACATAAATTTGCCCAAGAGGGGGCAAACAAATCCAGATCCAGATCCACACGGAATTCAGATGTTAGAATTGACCAAAGCAACCCATGCAACCGAGGAGGAGAAACAAAAATGCCGGCCAAACATCAGTAGCACGTTGTATCCACAGGTCAGCAGCTTTGAGTTCCATCGGGCTGCTGACGTCAGCGACGATTAGCATGTGGTACAAATGTACCAAGCACAACTCCAACATTCCCGAACAAATTCCCGATGCAAATTCGTATTATTTTTGAATATGGTGTCACAAATTCCACAAACGTTCCAAAACAACAAACATATATATTTACTGACTATGGATTATGGATTATATTGTTAAATTGTTATATTTTGTAGGGTACATATTCAAATGGTAGACAATAAATAATCTGCGACATGCAGTCGCAATTTATCATGCACAATTTAATTATTTAATTTTATTTAAACAATGTTGGGTTAAGCTGGAATAACCAAGGTGGAAACAATGTTAAAACAAGTGAGAATGCTGTGGTCGAGTGACTTCGACTACGAGTTACGCTAAACACACCTGTTGAATATAGTATTCTGATTTATTGCCTTATAAGTTATACATACTCAAATGTAAGCATGAACACAGTTTTTGCGACTATTATTTATATCGCAAATCTAAATGTTTGTCGTATTCCAGAAACGATAAATTATATTCCAAATTTGAAGTCTGCAATTCATATAGTAGTAGACCGATATGACAATAATAACGTGGCTGTTGATCCTGACCAAAATTGTGCACAAAACCAATATACCATTTCTTATTTATCCCAAACTCTTTTTTTAAGTGTACAAATATAGGTACATTAGGCACAATCTAAATTTCAAATCTGTGACAATATATAGCTTACAAATTGTGTAAGATATGGTTGTATCTAATTACACTTTTAGATACATTTAAATATTTTAGCGACAATGGAGACATAAACGCGTCGCACAAATCTTAATTTCAAAACTCCCGGAACAAAAACAAAAAATAAACAATGAATTTTCGCGCTTTGGTTCTCATAGAGATCCAGAATACATAATAAAATTCTTGATTCTAAAATGGTTATAAAGAATTAAAAAACTTTATAAATACAATTTTATTTTTTATATTTTCAAACTTATTTCAATAAGCTTATTCCTCAAGCATGTCTACTAAAAAAAAAAATTTTAAATATGCGAAATTTACTTGACCAACACATTTGGGCGACATTGTGTTGAAGGGCTTTGGACGATGGGGGAAAAAATCGAAAAGAAAACAATCAAACAAGCAAACTGCTAAATGAAGAGGAACTTTACTAACTTTGCTGTTTTTGTTTGTGTTGTAGTTGTTGTTGTTGTTGCTGTTGTTGTTGTCTATTGGCTGTGAGGGTGACGCAGGAGCAAAGGGATTACGATCAAAGCGTTCGATTGAGTGTGTCAATAAATTCCTGCCAGGCGCCCGAGTGCAGCACATTTGTTCGGCCAGCAGCGATAAATAGTTTCCACCAAACCCAAACATCCCTTCCCATCCCCTATTCCCCCCTTTTCCCCTACACACCCCTGTCCAACGCAGCACATCTCTAGAGCTTTTTGGCCAAAAAGTTTCAGTGTGAATTTAGTGCGGCTCATTAAGCTGACCGGCCACGCTGCACGTCCTGCCTTGGCCCAGGATAACGTCATTGATGTGTGTATTTCTCTGAGTGTGTGTGTGTGGCTTTAGTTGAAACTTCATTATGTGGCAATAATGGACAGGAAATTGTTTGCGCCATTGTCATTCGCAGTGCGAGATCAAACATTTTCAGCATTTATCAATTGATTCGGCTTTCTTTTCTTTTCATTTGATTTTATTTATATTTTCGTTAGGTTTTAAATGAGCGGGATCATTAAGAAAATTAATGCGATGGGGCATTCATTAAAAGTGTCAAAGTGAGCACATTAAAATGTCATATAAAACTCGGAAAGAGCTTCTTGGCCAGCTTTTTGGTTGGTTTTTTGGCCTTGTGCCTTGTGCTTTGCGCCTGGTGACTTTGTCTCTCCATTTTATTAACAAACACGCATTAAAGACACATAAAATGTGGCAGCAACTTTCCTTTAACGCTGCTCATAAAAAGTATTACACACACACACAAACACACATCTACATTTATAGTGCATGTTGTTGTCTCGTGGCATCTCGTAAAACTAAACCGCAATTCATCAGTAAATTCCTTTTTCAACTGGTCGATAACAGCTTGTTGTTGTCATACCCTCAACCCATTAAAAATTGGTAAAAAGTGTATAAGCTCTTGTGCACAAGTATGTAACAGGCAAAAGGAAGCTTGTCCAGCCAAATTAAGTATATACATATATATTTTCACGAACTGGATCTGGATCTAAAGCCGAGTTGATAATGTCCTTCTTTGTGAGAGAATATAAGAGTTACAGAATCAAATTTGGAATATAACTTATCGTTTGCTACGCACACATCAAGTTTATTTAATTTCTTTGGGACACATATCGATTTTCGATAATAGCTACAATTTTAAAAGCAAATGTAAACCATACAAATTTCATTCAAATCGGATAAAAATCAGACAATTTATAATTATTTTCCTCTAGACTAACTGATTCGGCTATAGGGGAAATATGGCAATAAAATTAGAATAGTATACTTAACAGCTGGATTTAGGGTATCTCGTAGCCAGCTCACCCGACTGCAGCATTCTTACTTTCTAGTGCATTGTTGTTGTTGTTGTTGTTGTGCCACACACATATGCGACTGTTGGCTCAGTTCTGTTGTGTTTTGTGGGCAACACAATAACTGCAAGTAATTTAGTGCGCCGGCTGAAAATATGCTACAGTTTTATGTGGACATAAAATGCCATAAATTGTTTTTATTATATGTAATTATTATGTTATGCATATGCGCGCGTGTGTGTGTGTGTGTGTGTGTATTTGTGCGTGGCAAGTTTATTGCTATTGCTGTATATGTTGCTGAAAATGAACTGATGATGCGCGTCATGTTTCTTAACAACCCCTCAAACCACGTTTGCACACTTTTAAATTGAAACTCATCGTCACTTATCAGTTGTGGCAGCTTATCTGACGCACATTTACAAAGGGCGAATTATAAAGCTTATGTGCTTAAATATTCGCCATTTGAAGCAATGGCACAAAGTCAACAAACTTTAGCTGCAATTGGCCTTGCAACAGCAGCAATTGAGAGAAGCACGTTTGCTGCAGTTTGGAAAATAGGGGAAAATGTGATTTTCTGGCTTGAAATGAAACTTAAATGGCTTCATAACCATATTTTAAAAACAAAAAACACTTACCGGAGTTCGAATTGTGGGAGAGATCTAAATGTATTGAATCAGAAATTAATTGTGAAAGCATTCCGAATTTTTAGTTAGTGCAAAACTTACACAGGTAAGTTTTCTTTTTGAAATGTTAACTTTTTGCTGCTTATTTTGCTACAGTCCAACTAGATTAAGTGGAGGGCGGGAGGTGGAGAGGGGGTGCGGCTGTTGGTCGCAGGGGTCGACTTGATGTCACGCAATGGCAATGGAATAGCTTTCTCGTTCTAAATGCGTCGCAGCACGCACAACACACACATCGCCACACACACACACACACATACACACTCTCACAAAGGCAGAGATACTTTGCAACTGCAACACATTTCGTGCTACGAGGGGTTTTTGTTAACTGTGATTGCATTACGGCTTTAACTTTCCGGCTCATTAGGATGATGTGCAATTTTATTAAATGCACTGCTTAAAACTGCCACTGGCACATTTTACTAGAAAATTTAATATTATTTGAATTAAATATTGATTTTTAATTATTATTATTATTATTTTTACACAGTTTTCACAATTTTTTTGTTTTTAGAAAAGTCTTAAGAGCTTTGATAAACTTGGATTTTGTTTTGGACACATAGTTACAGCCTTAAAACATCGAGTCAGTTGAATATAAACATAAATCAGCGACACGCGTCGTATGCGTAATGGGAAAGTATTTTTGTGCCATTTTGTTGTTGGGGGCGTGCTTGGTTTATAGCACAGCGAACAATTGGAACAATCAAAGTTTTATTGTTGTGCAAATATTGAATAAGGAAATGTTAAAGTGGCAGGCCCCTCAAGTGCCACAAGGGGGCGTGACCTCACATAAGCCACAAAGGCAGCGCCCAACTTAAAAGACAATCACAAAAGGCCGCACGCAATAGAATGAAGCCAAGACCACGGAGAAGGGGGGGATTCTGAGTGGGGGGCAGTGGAGCGTGAGGGTTTACTGCTGCTGACCAGCAAATGAATGGACGGCATAATAATTGCAGACGCTGGGCAGCGACCAAAATGTCACGTACTAGCAATAAACCGCTGCTAATTTACGATGCGCCTGGACTCGAGGCCAATAACGAAACTCCGGCCGGAAATCAAATGGCAAACGAAGCACTCGCTGCCGTCTAAGCAGCCACTTGGCCAAGTGGCAAAGTTGAGGGATGCACTGAGAAAATGGCATTCTCAAAAAAAAAAACAGCTGCAAACGTAATACCTAATCCAAATTTCTTTTCCGACAACCGCCTGTTAAAGAAGCTCCTTCTGTGGCTACAATTATAAACATTTGAATAATCCTAATATGAATTATTTTCAGTCAACAACACCTCAAAAGAATATGCCTTCCAGGAAATTTATGTTTACACCGTTAATGACTGCACAATAATATTAAATGTCAACACGAAGGATGAAGTCACTTCGTTCAAATATGTCTAATTACTCATTACTTTTTATACCCTTAACCCATTAAAAATGGGTAAAAAGGGTATAATGGTTTTGTGCAAATGTATGTAACAGGCAGAAGGAAGCATCTCCGACCCCATAAAGTATATATATTCTTGATCAGGATCAACAGCCGAATCGATATAGCCCTGTCCGTCCGTCCGTCCGTCTGTCCGTCCGTCTGTATGAACACGCGGATCTCAGAGACTATAATAGCTAGAGACTTCAAATTTGGAATGTAAGTTCTAGTGTACCAGGCGCAGATCAAGTTTGCATTATTTTATCGATAACTGCCTCAGTTTCTAAATTATCGATACATTTAGATTTCCGATAGCAATAAATTTCACAATTTAAAAGGCAGAGGCTTCTAATTTATACTTAATATGCATATACATATATCAATTGCCGATTTCATTTAGATCGGACAAGAAACATTAAAGTTATACTCGAAAATATATTCACATATTGATCTCATTTCTATCAGCAGCCGCAAGCATTTTCTGTATACATATAAATAGGCGAGCGCATGTGTGAGAAAGAGATGGCATGATAATCGACGCTAGCGTCAATATATTGTGTGTAACTACTCTTTCGTGTACGTGTGTATGTGTGTATTTATGTACGTATATGCACGTGTTTGTAGCCATTCAATTCGGGCATTTGAGTGCAAATCATCTTAAAGGGAAATTTGCCAAGAAAACTAGAATATATTTAATAACTTGGTTAAGGGTATATAGTAGTCGAGTTAACTCGACTACAGCATCTTACTTGTTATGTAACAAGATGAAGAAAGCACTTCGATCCGCCTGTCTGTCTACCCGTCAATCAGTCCATCTTTCTTAAAACTAAAACAGTCCTTGTTAATTTCGAATATAAGTCGTCTTGTACCGTACACGGGTTGATTCATTCATTTTATCATTTCATAAGAATCGATGAGAATCGATAATCGATAGCAATATAATTACAATTCTAGAGAATTTTAAGTCGGGTACGTACATACTTTGATCATCTGTACACATATCATCCAGATCGGTTAGGATAATCAAAAATTAGTATTCACATTAATTACATTTGCATTTTACAATTTATTTATTTATTTCAATTATTATTTAAAAAAGGCAAACCATTTTTGACAGAGCTTTTATATTCACGATTACATCCATATATTATTATACAGTTACAAAGTAAATATATAAGTAGCATTCGGCAAATTATACGCTCAATTTGCCATTTTGTGATAATTTAAATTTTGCGAGTATTGCACATTATCGAGCTGCGGCTGATCTGCGCCCAGACGCTTCTGTCTTTTTGTCAGCTTAATTTCCTGGTACAGCGAAATTATGCCAAAGAAAATGTAGAGGAACAATGCTATAAGAAACCGAGATAATGCACAGTTAGTTCTGTATAAATTCGTAGAAGTTGCTATATAATAAATTAAAATTTGCATCCGATATTTGCAAAGAGCTTTCACCCATGACAATAAATCGACTTACACAGTGAAAAAGAAGCTCCTAAAAGCATAGCAATGAAAAATAAAAGGTTTTCACTCTTTAACAAAAGGTATACATATAATACAGCGATAAGAGGTGTTCGCACTCCACAAGAGATCACCCAGGGCAGCAACATCAAGTGACTTTCCTGCGTAAGAGAACGAGGGATGAGCACCGTTGGTCATAAGAATTTCCAAGCAAAGGCAAATTGAACAAAGAGATTTACGGAACTCTTACCTTTAATGTGCCCACAACTAGGAAGACCGATGAGAGAAAAAACAGCACAGCAACAGCCAACGTAACGCTTAGTTTAATTACTGAATCTGCAAAGAGTTGATTATGTAGAGCCCAAATGCTCCTATCTACAAACTTTGTACTAATCTCTCTTACCCGTGAGTACTTTACTACTCTCAAATTCAACAGAATTGTTCAATTGTAATAATTTACAGCCGAACAAAATTGCAATCAAAGCTGAGAGCACTGCTTCAAAGTTACCGAAGACGATGCCAGCAGTTCGCAGGTGCATGCAAAACAGGCTATGCAACATTTTTACACCCATTGCGATTGTTTTAATTTATAACCGAAAACAAATGCTTTCGCAGCGGAAGTTGTGAATGAACTGATTTCAGAAATGAGAAACAAATTTAAATATATGTAGATTTCGCCTTCTCGGAATGCGCTACTGATAACAAATTCTGAATTCTTAATTTCTGACTAAAATATAACATTTAACCTTGTTTAATTTTATAAACAAATCGTTAATTATACATTTATAAATAATAAATAAATAAATAAATTAAATATGAGTTGGGCAATTGTCAAAAGTAACCGATTCGCATTGAGTACTATTGATTTTTGTATAGTATAGACATCATTCTCATAATCAGTTCATATTGTATTTATACTATGATACCATAAGTAAAAGTAAAAAGTTTTGTGCAATGTCCGTCATGCTATCTGTCCGTTTGTCCGTCTGTATGAAAGCAATTTTTCTCTTGAAACTTGGAACATATACTTGAACGTACTCTCAAAAGATAAGGCGTTAAGATTGGAGTCCTACGTCTATTAGGGAACTAGAAAATCGATATTCGCAAATCGATAAAGCCACATATCTCCCACAATTTTATGGCTACAGTTACCAAATGATTTGTAGGTTGTCGGCGATGCCCTTCAAAGATTGGCACGCCCACCTCCGATGCCTCCAGCCTCCAGCCCCTAGCCCGGGCCATACCTGCGTCCATAATCGACAATGCCGATATTTCCGAAAGTGTAAATTGATAAATCCGTATATCTCCCACAATTTTAAAGGGGTAACTTGCTTGTAACCTCCTCCAAGAATCGGCAAATCATTTTTTGGACTACGTCCACATCCGCCACCTCCAGGAACTTTGGGTGTAGAAATCTGAAATGCGCAAATCTTTCATAATTTGTAAGCTAGTCACCAAATTTTGAAAGTATGTTACTGGTAACTCCCCAAAGAGATTGATCAAAAATTGGATGACCACGCCCACACCGCCTACCTAAGCCGATACAACTGTTGGTGTAAATCGAAATGACCCTATATCTCACGCAATTTGGAAGGTTAAGTCACCTAATTTGAAAAGTATATTGCTAGTAACCACGCCCCCAAACCCGATAAATCCCAATTTCTCCCGGAATTATAGAGCTTTAGTTACCAAACTTGGAAGGAAGATTATTAGAAACATTCTCTTTAATTTTTTTTAATCACTTGCACTCCAGAGCCAAAATCTCGAAAAGCTCATATCTTCCGTAGCTAAAGAAGGGTTACTATCTTATATCTACCTCAATCTGAAAGGCAAACTTGGACAGTATTTTATGGTATCATAGTATGTCGCTGTCGGTTACGTCCGACTGCAACGTTCTTTCTTGTTTTATTTGTTGATAATTGAGTATCAACTTTTGCAAATGAGAAATACTAGACATATTATTTATTGGAATTAGAGATTAGAAAGAACTCACAGATTTAAACCAGCGTTTGACGAAACAAGCGCTGTTGAGGCACTTGCACCAAACGCTTTGTGCCGTTATCGTTTTTATAACATGTTTGTGTGCCCTGAGCTGAGATTATTGTTTGCTTAAGGTTTTTCTACAAATTCAACCACAATTTATATGATATGTATATGATGATTCATAATATTCTACAACAAAACCAAATTTATTATTTGTACATAAAGCATTTTTATTATGACTTTATTCATGCATACATACATGCCTACACGTATGTATATGTTTATTTAACTGAATTTACGTAACATCATATAAAATAATAACAGGTATCCTGCAGACAGGGAAAATGATATTATCCGAAAAATGATGTATGCATAAATTAATAATGGTTATAATAATAGTGCCGGCTTCTGATTCATGTACACATACCGAATATAATGTTGAATTGTTGCAAAAGTATCAAAAAAATTAAATCAGGTTGCGGATTGTGAAGCCCTCAAATAATAACAGAAGCAAAGACACCGGAACACATAATGGCGAAGGAAGAAAACAGTTAAATCTGGTTAAATGTATGGAAATTGTATATAATATAAAAATATATATGTATAAAACATTTTTTTTTTTATGACCATACATTCTTGACAGATGGATAGATATACATATATGTATATGTATAGTATAAATTATAATTGTCATAATGCGACTATACTAGTAAAATTAATCAAAAAATCGATTACCGAAAGCAAAAAAAGCCACAAATAATACAGTTAAATATGCTGCTCCTTTTCATTAAATAAAATTAAATAACATTTATATTCATCCTTCAATATTTAAATATTATGCGAATTAACACAAAAAAAACCCTCTACACGCGTATATGGAATAAACATGAAAAAACGTACTGTTTCCTTTTTATTTTACATGTGGGAAAGTACATGGCACATGTTTTTTTCTCTAAGTGTAGATATACTGAAAGTGGACAATTGGGTTCTTGGGTGCTTTTGGTCTTGTGGGGCACGTCACGGTGGCTGCATAGAAATGGCCTTCAAAGCGAACACGAAAATCATAAAATGCCAATAACGTCGCATAGTAGACTTGGCTTAATGCGCATTAGATGAAGGACGCTCAGGAAATGGGCCGAAAGAATACAAAAAACAAGAAGAGGAAAATAGAAAATACAGATTCTCATCGGAGGGGCGTGGCAGTGTGTCCAGTTACGGTCAGGGCGCATTGCATTAGTCATATTAAAAACTGCTTAAATGCAAAGGACACATTGTCCTATCACAAATGTCACATTGTTGAGAGTTGCAACATGCAAATAATGGAGGCGAATGGGGTTGGTTGCCTACAAAGATTTGTTTGGCTTTGGTGTCGCTTCATTGATGCAGAAACGGGATCCGAACAGTTGCTGCTGGATTATGCGAATTTTGGTTTGCACTTCAATGATTTAATTGGCGCAACAAACGCAACATAATGTTGTTGTTGCAACAGCCCTCAACAGGCAGCCGCATGTTTAAGAGATTCGAGTTCGAAAATGGTGGCGCTCTTAAATTGTCATGTAGACTTCTGTGGTATAAGAGATCGGAGTGATTGGAGCAAGGCGCAGGCGCTGGGAAAGTCGACAGGAAATCAGCTGGTGCGGCTGGTGGCTGTTGCCATTTGGCCAGAAACGGCCACATTGAGGCAGTTTGTCAATAGTTATGCTTGGGTATAGGTTAAAGACGCATGTGCCGCTAAACAGCAACAGGACATTAAAGTGCCCCCAACACACACACAAGACTGAAATCATTTAGTAATCATCATGCAGATTCAGTTAGTAAACGTGACGCGATAACCAAAGTGCTTCAGCTAAATGAGAAACCCAATCAAAAACAAATTCAAAATCAAAATCAAAATCAAAGCCAAAATCAAAATCAAAATCAAATTCAAACTCAAGAATCAAAATTAAAGCAAGAGTCGAGGCTTAAAGCTAAACAGTTGGAAATGTGAAACGTGCCAAATCCGCATAATTAGGACGAAAAAAACAGCAAAAATCTACAAATAAAAGAAATTATATAAAATAAAATTAGTAGCTGACACAAAACACAAATACAAACAAAAAACAAAAACACACACAGCTGAGGTTTGTTGTTGTTTGCTGTTCGGTGGCACGGTCGTTGTTGTTTATGTTGTGGTTGTTGATGTTGTTGTTGTTGTTGTTGTTGCGACATTCAGTATTAATATTTATGTTGACGAATTTACCTGCGGCGCTGCAGCGTCGCTAATGAAGCCCACAAAATGAATGTGAAAGGACATAATTATGATTATGTGTGAGTAAAAAGAATATTCATATTTAAATATACATACATACATACATACCTATATATTTAACTTGACGTCAAGGTTAACAGCCGAGCAAACCCGCTCCTCACTTTATTCTACTGCGAAGAACTGAGCACTGATCAATTCTCTAGACAAATTAAGCAAATGTTTGTTATTCATATTTCGTTAGCTGCCAAGAAAATTGTTAATTATTGGCAGACTGACAGTTAGCGGTATTTCAACCAGGTTAAACAGGTGGGCCAAGTTCAGTTGATTAGTTCAATTATCAACACTCTCTCTTTCTCTCTCTCTCTCTCTCTCTCTCTCTCTATCGAAATCGGAGTGGTAGTTCAATGCTGGCTTCAGTGCAATTAGTGAAGACATCTGCGCAAACTTTACAGGGACCATATTGAAAAGTTGGCCAACGTTCGCTTGAGTGCAGATTGTTGTCGGCCACATTCCATTGTCAGTGGCAGAAAGTTTCTGGCCATAATATCAGCTGATTTCAATTTAAGATCAAGCATTATGTCTGACCTGAATGTCGTCAAGGAGGGGGGAGGAAGGCGTTTGGCAACATGAGATATGCATTTGAACAATATGCAGCATTTACAAACATAGAAATTGTGTTTTATATGTGGCAAGCAAGCCTTTTGCGTTCGAGTGCTTTGCTGAATATAAAATACATATGTAATTAAAACATTTTAATGAATGAAAAGACAGTGCTAATTGGCACATTGCAGTCAGGACATAGGACACAGTCAGAGGATTGAAAAGTTGATGGCAATGGAAACCAGCAAATAGAATTAAAATTGTGTGCAACATATTTTCAAATGTCCACAGAAGTAACAGACTGAATAGGATTATAAGACAGGGAGACGGATTGGGTTTTGGGATGAGGTGGATGTACAGAGGCTAGCAAAAGATTATGCTGACACAAGGCCAACGTGGGTGGATCGGGATCTGCGGGTTTGGTAGCATAAAAGGCGCTGCCAGTTTCAGGCATTCAACACAAAACTTTTTGTATATTTATTAGACTATGAATTAATTCAAGTGTGAGCGAGTGTGTGCTGGTGTGAGCTTGCTAATGTGTGTGTGTGTGTGTGTGGTTGTATACGGCAGCGTGAAAGGATTCCAAATCCAGGACTGTAGCTGCTAAGCAAACGTGCTGCTACCGCGCAATTTTCAGACTATGCCCCACAGCGACTTGGTTGCAAGCGTCAGCAAAAATGTTTCTATATTTTTTTTTTATTTTATTTTTTGTTTGTCCTTTTCATTCTGCTGCTGACAAGCGTCTCGCTCCGCAGCTACCGCTCGTGTACCTTCAGCTCAATGATTTTATTTTTCTTGTTACGCACAAAAAGTTGATTTACAGCGGCAGCCAACCCTGCCACAGAGCAATAGGAGCAAGCCAGCAAGCAAGGCAAAACCATCAGCCACTGGCAATTCATAATTAAAAACGATTCGCAAAAACTAGAAACCGTACATAAAAAACAAAAGCAAACAAAATCGAAAAAAACAAAAAATTAAATAGAAAAGTTAGCTCTGCGCATCTGATAAACATTTTGTGCATTTATTAATAGCTGGACGAGCAAAGCAAGGCGATGCATATGGGAATTGGGGGCATGCTTAGAGGTCGCAGGCGATTACCTTGACTATGAAAATATTTCTCACACATGAGCTGCTTGGGCGCATCGCCCTGCTTCTGCTGCTGCTGCTGCTGCTGCTTCAGCTGTTGTTGCAACAACTGCTCATTGACCTCCATGTCCCCAGCCGCTTAGCAGCATTAACATTTTAGCCTGTCTAAGCAAACTCAGAGAACCATACACACATAAGGCAGCGTTTCTACACCCAGTGGCAACTACTTGAAACACAGCTGAGAGGGTTGCCTCGTGGAAATCAGAAATTTAGTTCCCACAAGCTTAAAGGAAACTGGGTGGTTTTATAATAGAATACGGCAACAATGCAGCAATAAACAGAAACTATTAGGCAAGTAATATCCATATCTGTCTACAGAAAAATTTAGCCTAAAAGGCCACTTTGATTAGCAAGGTATAATCAGTAACGCCCTCTGCCGGTTTTGCGACAATCAGGAGCAATCCTCGAAGCACATCTTAGCGGAAGTAGATGCTATTGACTCTGGAGATAGAAGGGGACACAATATATCTAACGAGATTGCAACGCATGAATCACCACAATATTGAAATAAAATACAACTTAAGTGGTCGGCAAAGCTCAAAGATAATGAAATACTTAATTTTTACCTTTAAACCTTTTCAAATCTTATCAAAATTTCCGACGAAATTCACTTTAAGGTCTTGGAAGATCGAATTGGCAACTACATTAGCATAGGGTCAACGGGTCAAACGGCTGACCTTAAGATTTATATTTAATAATGAATAAATACTGTAATTGAATGCAACAAGCAAGGGTCAATGAAATGTTAGAACTCAATAAGCGCACCTCGCTGTCCGCCCAGTTGGTTTACCCAGTCTATGTGTATCTTGTGCTACCTGCAACCGCACACATTAAGCTGTAAATGTGTGTGCTACATACACACACATACACACAGAGACAAAAACAGTGATGAGTGAATGTGTTTGCTTAGTGTTTGTTTGAAAGCTGCTTGGGTGGCTGCGCGCAGTGTACCTTGACAGAGACAAAGGTCACCTAATGTGTTGCATTCTCTATTCCCATCCACACAAAAGGGCAAGTGCTGCCACCTCACATACACTTAGACAGAGATAGATAGAGAGAGAGAGATAGATGCACTCTGTATATATAAAATAAGAACACTGTTGTTAAAGTTGTCACTCTCGTGTTTATTGTTTTAAACAAAAAAGCTAATGTTTAATGATACCGTCCCTTCTTGTTCGACTAGCTTTGATTGTGAAACGGTGGTGTTCTCAGCTCCGAGCGAAACTCCCGTGGCGGCTCATAGGGCAGGCGTCTATTCGAGTCCGATCGGAATCGAGTTTGGCCTGCCGCCGGCAGCAACCCTTGCAGCAGACACAACAGTAGCAGCAGCAGCAGCGGCGATAGAATTTGCTTTACTCCCAGCAACATTATGAAATGAACTAAAGCGCTGATTGTGGAAAGCGGGCGATAATCAATAGAGGCAGCGATAAGGAGTAGGGGTCAATCGTCCAAAGAGAGAGAAAGAGAGAGTGTCTGGATTGACGCAGTTAATAATTAAGCTGCTACACTGCACAACAAATTCAATAAATAAGTGTAGGGAATTTGTGGAAACTGCTGCATGAAACTGATCTAAGATGGAAAATAGTTGTATATTAATAATATTTAGTTATGGTCTGAATTACTAATAAATATTTAATGATATTTATGTGGGATGGAAAATATCTCTTAGTTAATTATAAATTAAATGTCTTAAATACTTTAAACTTTGTATTCAGGTTTAAAAAAAGTTTCTTAGATTTTGAGAGCATTTATGCTTTCAAACAAATAAATCGAATTAAGTGAACTTTAAAAGCGATTTATTTGAGGTTGTTTTTTTTCTTTTTTTGATTTTGCTATTTTTTGTCACGTTATGTGTGAGGCTTTTTTTTTGTTGTGTGTGTGTTGTTTTTTATCCATGCTTTTTGCGCTCTGTTTTTTTGACATAACTGAGAGTATTTCTCACTCCCGCCATTTCAGTTTACGTGTTAAGTGCTTGGCAAGCACGATTAAGGCGCTTTATCACCCGCAACAACGGCAGCAACACGAACGACAAGCACACCAGCAGCAGCAGCAGCAGCAGAAGCAACAACAACTGAAACAAAATCAACAGCAACAGCAACAGCTGCGACGCCAGCAGCAGCAACATCATCAGCAAAGACGCTTACGGCGAGCCTTGTCGCAGCAGCGGCATCAGCAGCAACAGCAACATCAACAGCATCAGCAGCAACATCAACAGCATCAGCAGCAGCATCAGCAGCATCAGCAGCTTCAGCAGCAGCAGCAACAGCAGCACCAACAACTGTTTTAAGCACTCGCACATACATTGGCACGCCCACTGGCAAAAAGTGGGCGTTTGGTAACAAGCAGCAACAGCAAAGAATAGAAGGCAAAAAAGCAACAAAATATACAGAACACATTATGTTGGGCGCAATGACAACGCCAGCGACATTGCTCCAGCTTGGGGCAATTGGTGGTGTGCCAAGCATTTTGGAAATAGAACTGCCAGCAATATTGTTCAACGAGAGTCTCTTCATTGAACTGAATGGCAGCCTGACGCAGCTCGATGGCGGCAGCATTGTCAACCAGAGCAGCTGGAACATCAGTGGCGGCAACTTCGGCGGCGGCGGAGGCAACAAGAGCCTAAACAACGGCAACGGCAACGTCAGCGGCAGCAACAGCAGCGGTAGCAATGCAAGCATCAACATTACCCAACTGGAGGAGGAGCAGCGTGCCGCCAATGAGCGTGCCGCAGCTGAGTTTTGGCTGCTGGTCAAAATGATAGTCATGGCCATCGTGTTGGGCCTAATGATACTCGTCACCATTATAGGCAAGTACTTAACAGCAACAAATAAAAAATATAAATAGGGAAAACAAACTCTATCAAAATTACATTCAAGTCTTGAAACACCATCTGTCGATTTGCTGAAACGGGAGCGGGGGCGGGGACTTGGCGTGCTGCCTCATTTTGAGGCGTTAAAATTATTCTCAAATTTATGCCGCCGGGGAATTTTGTGGAAAAAGTTTAGATATCGCCATCGAAGTGAACTGTAAATGAAGTAAAATTTATGATGCAGAAGATTTTTATTGCCCTCCTTGGAAATTTTATTGATTTTCGGCTTAGGAAAATGATTTGCTGCCTGCTGCCACCAGCTGGAGTTTGGTTGTAGAAGCACATGGGCTTGGGGCTTGGTGGACTGAGTGGCAGGGGCAACTTAGCTTAGAGTGCGTTAAAAAGCTTTATGATAAACGTCGCACTTAGACCCAGCTGATGGGTCATGGGTACAGAGCACACAGCACACAGCACAGAGCACAGAGCGAAAGATTCGTTTTGGAGGCCAAGCCAACAAGGACACACGTCAAACAACAACCTGCAGAGACAACAACTAGGACAAGCGCAAACAAAAGTTTAAAAATGCTTTGCGTTTTTGTTGTTGTTTTATTTGTTGTCTTTCTTTTTTTTCGTACACTTTCTGAGCGTATTTAAAATTTGTTACGGAATGTGTTCCGCCTGGAAGCAGACGTTTCCCAACTCATAAAGTGAATACTATATATTCGTTATTAACGATTTTCTCAATTTTGGGGCTATCTTTTTGTGCCAAAACAATTTACAGTTTTCCTGCAGCCTGGTCCGCAACAAGTCACTAATGAACAATCAATCAATTTTATAAAAGTGAAATAGATAATATTAATAACATAGATACAGTAAATTCTGCTGATTACAATTTAAATTAGTTTCAATCGATTTCCCATGTTACATTTAATATTAGGTATATTCATGAATATTTGCCAAAGATATTCGGTTTAGGGCGACTGTCGGCATAGGGAAGCAGACTGCTGCAGCAACATTTGGCTGTTTGTGTTGCCCCTCGGACTATATCCCCTGACTACATCAGCTGTAGGTGTACATAACCGATTTCCGGATGCCTGGTTGAACAAAGACAGTTGCCTATGTTGAATCCTACAGAACTGTTTCCGGATAGTGACACAGGAAATAATATATACGTTAATTTATTTATTTATTAAATTTGATGTAATTGGATTTATTTTCGTATCTCTCTTATTAATTATATATTTTTCTAATCATGATCAGATTTTCATATCTAAAGACACTGGTCTGGAAGGGTTTATAGATACGTAGGTCCTTTTCTTTTGATACGTGAAACGACACCTGAAAAGCTATTAGAATTGTGCAATTGCGTCAAATCGAAACTATGCAAACACACACACACACACACACACACACACGCACACATAAGGAGCTTTAAGTAGGAGCACATCTGCGGCACACGCTGCGTATCCGCAACATCGCGATGTGGAGGCAGGAGCAAAGGGAATGTGGCATATGCAAATGCATATCTGGCACGAGCCAAGCGACGACAAAACGCTTTGATAACCTGCAGACAAGCACTGGGGCTCTTAGCACTGAATATAAGAACAGAGACAGCAATGATAGCCCAGACACACAATTGCCAGGCAACGTGCAACGAAGAACGGAGAACGGAGAACGAAGTACGGAGATGTGAAGTAGTGACGCTTTGCCTCAGTTGCAATTACAATTTGCCAGCTTGCATCATTTGCATCAACTGCCCCATCGCCCCCTCTGCAGGCATCCGTTGTAGAATGCACCATTGCGTGCAATTAGAGGCAGCCGTAAGGCTGTGGACAGCTCTTTGGTAAGGGTAGTCCCTGTTATATTTGCTGAATTCAGTCGCTGATTGATTTCAGCATAGCTGAGCAGCTCGATCCAATGTCATCTTGACTAGTTTATGGCATTTTAATAGTGTTTAACCAGCAGACAGTCGCATCAAAGATGCAATTTAATTAACAGTTTTATGTATTCCCAAGATCTCAATTAAATGCCAATTAGGATAGATGCGTTTTGCATTTAATAGCTAGATTGTTCCTGCTAAATTGTGATTCTTAGTTTTTCGAACTTTTGTGCAAATTTGTTGGTAAAAGCTAAAAATTGTTCACTCTTCAAATACATTTCGGCAGTGTTTTAATTGCTAAATTTCCAGGAAGAAGTCCAATCAGCTTAGTTGAAACTGAATTCGATATGGAAATTATAAAGGTAGGGTTTCCTAACTAACAGGATTATTTTATGGCGAGCATTGGGTAATAAATTAATTTTTATTTACCTAGGAAACTCAGCAAGTAGAGAGTAGTTTAAATACTTCCAAAGTTATAAATCTGATAGATGTATTTACGTATTTTTTAATTATTTGGCGCCCTCCTTCTATAATTTAAAAGTTTTTTTTTATATACTGTGATATATTTCATGTCGCTATCTCATCAGGGATAGATGAGGAGCTACCATTCAGTCAGCTGTGGAGTTTTGAAACCCAGTTAACTTTAAGCTTGATCCCGACTTAACTTTAAACTATATCTGGCATTTGATATATATTTGATATATTATTTGTTATAGATTTATTTGAATATGCTGGATTCATTAATTATTTTTTTAAGTATATTTAAAAATAATACAAATATATATAACGTGCTATTAAATCCTTATAAACATTTCTTTCACATTTTTCTGTTGCTTTCTGTGTTCAGGCAACGTATTTGTGATTGCCGCCATTATTCTTGAACGAAACTTGCAAAATGTTGCTAATTATTTGGTTGCATCGCTGGCAGTTGCTGATTTGTTTGTTGCATGCCTCGTCATGCCGCTTGGCGCCGTCTACGAGGTAAGTTGATATTGTCGTTGTTGTTGTTATTGTTTTTGTTGCTGTTGCTGTTGCAGCTGTTGTTGAAGCTGCCTTTATTGTCGCGCGCAGTTGCTGCAACTTGTGCAACACAAACTTCATTACCCTAATGGAAACATGGAATGAAAAGCGTGTAAATGAAATTACGAGTTGACTTTCCCTTGCTGTCAGCAGTGAGTGTGTGTGTGTGTGTGTGTGTGTGTGTGTGTGTGCGTGTGTATGCTAAATGAGTCGTTGCGCGTTTTTAATTGTTTCAATTGCGTCATCTTGCCAGCAATGACATAATTTAATTGCATTCTCCCGCTCTCAAAGTCATGTTCTCACCACCATTTTTCGCACAATGCACACATAAAGATTAGCAATGGCTGGATACTGGGACCGGAGCTCTGTGACATTTGGACATCCTGCGATGTGCTCTGCTGCACCGCATCCATACTACACCTGGTCGCCATAGCAGCGGACAGGTGAGTAGAGCAATTAAATTGGCTCGTATCTCCAATTTATTGGCAAACACACACAGATACTGGACCGTCACGAATATTGATTACAACAATTTGCGAACACCTCGTCGCGTCTTCATTATGATATTCTGCGTATGGTTTGCCGCTTTAATAGTCTCGCTGGCGCCTCAGTTTGGCTGGAAGGATCCGGAGTATATGAAGCGGATCGAGGAGCAGCATTGCATGGTCTCGCAGGATGTGGCCTATCAGGTAGCCTTGGAAACATTACTCACACAAATTGTTGTCGTGTTGCTTTAATGACTGTTGTCTGCATTGTCTGCAGATATTTGCCACATGTTGCACCTTCTATGTGCCGCTACTGGTCATTCTGTTTCTGTACTGGAAAATCTATTTAATTGCCAGGAAGCGCATCCAACGTCGCACCCAAAAGTCGTTCAATGTGACGCTGACGGAAACCGAGGTGAGTTATCCACAGGATCCACATAGGTAACTGTCAAAAAAGGACATTTCATTTACAACTAACCTGATAAATAGCTGCTAGCTACCGTCTAATGAAATTTGAGCCAGGCATAATGAGCGTGTCATTAACCAAAACAATAATGCGAATCCTTTGCTACCCATTAGGCTGGACCCAAGTGAGCACTTGAGAGCAGACAAAAAGCTCGCAGCCAGCGATTTATGCAGCGTGTATGTGCCTGTGTGTGTGTGTGTGTGTGTGTGTGTATGGGCGTGGCAAATGTGCGATTTGCTGGAACAAAGCGCTCAATTTTAGATGTACAAACGTATAGCTAAAAGCAAAATGTGCCTCGGGGGAGCAACTTGAAATGCTTTAGACAGCATCTAAATCAAAGAGGAAAATAGCGCAAAATGGGTTGGAATGGGGAATGGAAATGATAAATAGATGTCCTCGAAAAGCAGACGATTGTATACTCTAGAAGATCGTATTGGTAATGGCAACTATATGTTATGGATAGACAACTCATAAAAATAAGTTGGCATCCGATTGAAGAAAATTGCTTATTAAAAATCAATTATTTAATTTCGCAATCATAGAAAATGTTCTACAGTCAAGGATTTTATAGAAATTTAATACACTTTTACTCAATAATAATTTAAATTTCCCCTCAGCGGTAAATTCTTTCCATTAATTAGAAACATTTCCAGCAACATCTGAATAGTTTTCTTTTAACGCTTTGCACATTAATTGACTCAATTCCCGCTCCTTGAGAGCCCTTAATTGTGGTAATATAATAATTAAATTTCGCAGTGTGATTCGACGGCGCGTGATGTGGAAAAGGGGCGCGGCAAGCGGCGACTGGCGAAACGGTCGAAGGACCGAGAGCGTGAACTGGAGGACACGGAGAATGGCACAGAACAGCTGCCGCGACGGACGCGGAGACGCATGAAGATCTGCTTTGGCCGCAACTCAAATACGGCTGGCATAACTGCCGGCTCCGAGGGAGCTGTGGCGCGTTCAATGGCGGCCATTGCCGTTGACTTTGCCAGCCTGGCGATAACCCGCGAGGAGACGGAGTTCAGCACCAGCAACTATGACAACAAGAGCCATGCGGGCACCGAGCTGACCACCATTTCCAGTGATGCGGATGATGTAAGTGCCCGGAGGCAACTCCTCCTCTGCCGGTCACCTGCTCGACAAAATGGATCTAATTGTTTGTGTGCACTTTTCAATTCACTTCCATTGTTTTCCATTTTCCCTTTTTCTCTCTCTCTGTGTCTCTCCTTGGGAATGGGTCTCTGCAGTACCGCACGAGCAATGCGAACGAAATCATAACGCTCTCACAGCAGGTGGCAAGTGCCACACAGCAGCATCTAATAGCATCACATTTGAATGCCATTACGCCGCTGGCGCAGTCCATCGCAATGGGTGGTTTGGCCAGCAACAAGCAGACAGAATACATCGTAGACGGAGCAGCTGTAAGGGCAACTGGCGGCGCCAGCAATCCCACTGCCGGGAAGGGTGTGCTGGTCAGCATTGCAAATCCCCACCAGAAGCTGGCCAAGCGACGACAACTGTTGGAGGCGAAACGGGAGCGGAAGGCAGCCCAAACATTGGCCATCATCACCGGCGCCTTTGTCATCTGCTGGCTGCCCTTCTTTGTTATGGCTCTCACAATGAGCCTGTGCAAGGACTGCGAAATTCATCCGGCTGTTGCGTCGCTCTTCCTCTGGCTGGGCTACTTAAACTCCACACTGAATCCGGTACGTAAACGAATGCACTCCAAGGCGAAATAGCGAACGATTTGTCCATCTGTCCACCTTGCAATACGTCAATATGTCAGGCATCGATGGTGAGGGGTTTGCTCTTTGGGTGAGTGTAACAAATGAGGCAGGCTTGAGTAACTCTGCTTAGATGATTGATCACCTACGACTTCCCATTTGATTCACGGCGTAGCAATAACAGCTACTTTTTTATATCAGGTTTGGGCTTTTTAGCCTTAAGGCAAAAAATAAACTAAACTAAATCAAATAGTTGTTCAAAGTGAAAGCTACATACTTGGGGGAGAGGATATAGTTAGTCGTTAGGCTTAAGAACTTACTTCAAATTCGTTAAATCCATTTCTTCTCTTCTCCCTTTTTTTTATATCCACATACACAGGTCATCTATACCATCTTCAATCCAGAGTTTCGACGCGCCTTTAAGCGAATTTTATTGGGACGAAAGCATGCGGCTCGTGCCCGCAGTGCGAAAATTTGATTTCAACTGAAAACCGACGAGGACCAGTATCTGTAAGCCCCATCGAAAGGTGAACGTGAAAGTTACTAAAAATTAACTAATACCAAACCGCACAAAGTCCAATCACAGAGACTGGCACTGATTTCAACTCAACTCAGAGACCAACTGATAAAGTGGTATGTAAATAAATACTACATAAGACAAGTAGTGGAACTGGATGTGGAATTGACAATGGCATTGGATTAGATACCAGATTAGTTAGTTAGGCATAGACTCTAGCCATTAGCCGTAGTGCGTTTAACGATGTTTTAACAGTGACAATCCCAAGTAAGAGTACTCTAATCAGAATGTAATTCCAAGCCTACCTTTAAACCTTACCTTTACTAAACACACACGTGCCCCAATAGCAACTGGAAACCAAGCAAATTAAAAGCAACCATTTTTTATATACGATATAGAAGAAATAGATATAAGAACACACACACACACACACACACACACACACATACACACACAAGCACACATAATTGTATTCGTATCATATAAAAATGTAGGTGTATTTTATAATGTTTCTAAAGTCTTCCCTGTGTCTTAAAGAATTCAGAGCAAGTTAGATATATGTGTATATATAAATAATAAGATTAGAACGTTTGAATTGGAAGATTAGCAATATCCACAAATGATTTATATATATATATATACATATATATATATATATATGTATATATGTATATATTTATGCAAATATGTGCGGCTAACTGCCAAAATCTTCCAATATTGACAAGGCTGGGTCCAAAACATTGTACGCTTTCAACTTCTGTGTTAGTTTCATGGGTTGCGTAATTTTAGCATAAGCCCAATAATAATATTTTTGTCTCGTTCAATTAATTAGCATAAACTAATAATTAATGTATATTTAACTGAATTTATAACGAATTTACACACACTCCATCAGTCATGTGTAGCTGCTAACCCAATAGTTGAGCCCATAAATAGCCAATTAAAATAATTCGGGGACAAAAGAGAATTAATTGATATATATGTATATTTGTATATGTATATATATATATTGCTGTTATTGTATAATCAAATTATCCAAGTGTGGGTTACTTGACGCAGCAAGACTAACTATTATTTGCTTAGACACTCTTGTGCAACAGCTTGCGGCAAGCTGAACTTGCATATAACTAAAGTCAAACTTTTGTTTTTAATTCGGTCTTTACATTGCAAAAGTTCCGCACAATTTATGTGGCATGCTACCTTCTAAGCCAACAAGAAATGAAAAACGGCTCAAAATGCTTAACTGAGCTGAGGACAAGCATTCCAAATCCTAGACAAACACATATGAACAGCACATTGGTTGCACATGTTTAAAATTCTGATCAAGTTGTGTGCAATCTGTGCAACAGCAAATAGCACCAACAAATCACATTAACAGTTAGTAGAAGCTGTGCCAGTTGCAGCGGCACATACGAACATGCAACCATTGCAAAAACTACTCATATGCTCTCGCTTATAAGAACTGTCTATGGATATCATATGTACATATATACATATGTTTGTATGTGTTGGATTAATTTATATACATATGTACTCGTCTGTGTGTTACTGCAATTTCTCGGTGTGTACTTGATGTGAAAGTTATTAAAATTGTGTTTTATCCAGCTCAAATGTGTTTTATTCAAATGCACACACGTATCTCGTAGATACAGAATGAAATACAACCGCAACCGCTTATGTTGTTGGACAGTTTGAATGTTTGCTCTCAACTCAAAATTGACAAAGTTTTCATGGCACGCCAACCGCACGAAAAGTGAGCAAATGCCAAAGTTCAAGTGCACATGTCAAATGTCGGCTCTCGGATTTAGGTTCGGATTTGGCAAACGTACGATTCGCATACGGTTCGCCTAACCGGCTGGGTAAACTGTGTGCGGCGTGCAACAGTGCGTCATGGAGATGGATTACGCATTGGCATTATCAAAACACCGGAACAGGCGAATGCCGACAAATGGCCCCGAAATCGCAGTGCTTTCAATGACTAACAACCAGCACCAGGCACGAGGCAGACAGAAGCCGGCAGAGCCTGCAACAAGAACAGCAGAAAAATCAATATATCATGCCACGCTCGCACCACCGCGTTGCAAGTTAAGTGCGAACACTCTCTTTTAATGGGATTCCTGTTGCTGTTGTTGAAATTACTTATTTCACGTTTTGCAATTGCTACGGTTGTTGTTGCATTGTTGGAGTTGCAACTGCGCTTATCAGTTGGCAGCAGCGGCAATCAAATCCCGAAAAAACACTAAGTGGGAGATTGTGAGAAAAATGTATGTTGCACAGTTTGCAGATTGCCGCTTGACAAGCAGCATTAATATTTGCCAATACTTTTTATTTCCTGCAGCTTCAAAAACAGGCCCATAATCCATAACATGCGGCCAATCACAAACCAATATAAAAATAATAGCAGTAATAAAATAAATAATTAACATTTGAATACCCTATTAAAAGCATGTGCATATCTTAAATGTTAACTGGGACTTAACGCTTATAATTAAATAATTATCGCTTTTTCAAATAAAACAGATATATAGAATATAAAAAGGATTTAAATTTATTTAAAATATATTTTAAAAAAAACATAATACAACTTTCAAAGAATATTTATAAAGCATGAGCAAATTTATATTAATATAATATAAACAAATATAATTATACATTTACTGCTCTTAAAATATACAAAAAATTTAGTATGAAACACCGTTGAGCTTCTTGAGAAAGTTTTCCTATGGTAAACATCCCAACTAAGTTCTTGGCAAATATTGATAAAAGGAGCAATTCATATTTAATAAGTATTATTTACTTAATTTGTACTTAGGCTGAAAAGTTTTTATTTGTTTTACACAAACTTTTGTAATATTTAATTTTTCTAAAATTCGGATATCCTAAATTCGCAACTATGTTTTTAAATATTCTCTGAGTTAACGGGCATTTATAATTCATGGAGTCGGAAGCTGTGCAAAAAGCAATCAACAACGATGCGGACATCCTGACAACAGTTTCACATGCAGATATCGACCAATCCAATAAGTCTCGTCATAAGCCACTCGCCGCAGGACATCAAATCCACAAAACCGAATGCCTTAAATATGCAATGTCGTGTGTGTGTGTGTGTGTGTGTGTGTGTGTGTGTGTGTGTGTGTGTGTGCGTTGCATGTGTAAGTGTGCGTGTGCATGCGTGCTTGCCTTTGTTGGCTGCCACACATTAATAATATTTTCGCTCTCGTTCCCACACACGTCTCGTCGATGAGGTGCAATAATAGCCGCCGGATAATGTCAATAAAATTCGTTTTATTAAAAAATTTCTTAGCTCGAAAATGACATAAATCGAATAAATATCGTATTCGACTCAAGTGGCACTCACTGCAAAGTACAAAAAAATATAAGCCAAGTGTGGAGGGGTGGGGTGAATGGGGGCGCAGTTAATGTGGCTCATGAGTGCGCTTCGATGTTTGCTCTGACGAAGGCTCGAGTGGTATAAAAACTTTGTACGCAACCCGAAAGTATCAAACAGAAACGGCTGATTATAAAAACGAGCTGAACAAACTTGACTTGCGAGAAAAAAAAAAATGGGGGAAGGAAATCAAGTGTAGCTACGTATCTATCAGATACTTTTAGCAGACCTACTTAAAGCTACTTCACCACTGTGCGTTTGAGCAAATAGCACAGAAAGACAGCCTCGACTCTAAGTACGTAAGTACAAGCAGAGTTGTGTGTGCGGGTGTGTGTGGGTGTGTCTGGGTGTGTCTGGGTGTGTTAAACAAAGTTGTAATTGAATTGCAGCGAACGTACGCCAATTGCTTGAAATGATTAAGAGCTTATGGCGCTGTATTAGTCCAAGGAGTAGGGCGACAGAGAGCAAGCAATTAAAATCCATTCCCTGCCCATTCCCTGACCCTCTCAAATAGAAGAAGTTACTTTCAAAGCTTTGATTGCATTCATTGATTGCCACAGTGCAGATAAATAAAATGATACAGTGGCTGCGAGTGGCGCACATAAGCACGCAATGTTTTTTTTTATTGGCACATGCATTAACTGTAGTTTGCTGCAGCAACCGCGAAATGTGCCCCCAAGCAGTAATAACAGCAACACCAACAAACAACAAACAACATTCTGTGTTCATTAAAGCGCTGCAGGTAAGACACCTCGTAAAGCGAGCAAAATATAAAAAAAACTAATTTACGACCCAGCTGTGAGTGTGAGTGAGAGTGTAAGTGTGTGTGTGTGTGTGTGTGTGTGTGTGTGTGTGTGTGTGTGTGTGTGTGTGTGTGTGGCAACAAACTCATTTTAAAGTTGTTGACACCGCATAGGTAGCCAAGCTCTTGTCACTTTGCTGTCCCTCCACCACAACAGCAACCAAACACAAAGCACCACCCGACAACTTGCACCAGCTTACAGTCTTTGCAAATTGCGGTCAAGTGCACTTTTAAACCGGCACCACATTGTGGTGGGGTGGTGTAGAGCATCGTTGAGAGCCTCGCTTACCGTTATCAGGATAGCGGCACACCGGCAGAATGCAGCCTCCACTTAAGTGACTGAAAAAGATAGCAATCAAAAGCAGTTCCACAAAATGCAGATTCAAAATGTGCTTTAATTAAGATAAATAAAATATTTTAACTGAATTTTTTAAGCTCAAATATTACTTACGTAAATAACCGACTTAAATAAGCGAAGGTTATAAATATATTAAAGATGCCCAAGATTACCTACCCTGGCAGAGTGGTGTAAATCACAGATCTCATTTTTATACCCTTAACCCATTTAAAATGGGTAAAAGGGTATAATGGTTTTGAGCAAATGTATATAACAGGCAGAAGGAAGCATCTCCGAACCCATATATTCTTCATCAGGATCAACAACCGAGTCGATATAAACATGTCCGTCCGTCTGTCCGTCTGTAAGAACACGCAGATCTTAGAGACTATAAGAGCTAGCAACTTCAAATTTGGAATATAAATTCTTGTGTATCAGACGCAGATCAAGTTTGATTTATTTTTATCGATAACTTTCTCAGTTTCTAAATTATCAATATATTTCGATTTTCAATAAATTCCACAATTTAAGAGGCAGAGGCTTTTAATTACTACATAATATGCTTATATTGCCATTAAGATCGGATAAAAAAACAATAAAGTTATAGTTGAAAATATATTCTCATATTTATCTTATTTCTGTCAGCAGCCGCAAGCATTTTCTGTATAGGCGAGCGCATGAGTCAGAAAGAGATGGCATGATAATCGACGCTTGCGTCAATATATTTGTGTGTATTCTGCAGAGCCCCGGTAACTACTATGTCTGTATGTATGTATGTTGGTATGTATGTATGTATATGCACGTGTTTGTAGCCAGCCAGTTGAGTGCAAATCATCTTAAAGAAAAATTGGCCAATAAAACTAGAATATATTTTACAACTTGGTTAAGGGTATATCGTAGTCGAGCCAACTTGACTACAGTAAGATGCTTGTTATTTTTATAATACTCCATAAATATAATACCTGTAGGGATTTTTGTCTACTGCTCGAATGTGTCCAATCCTATCTCCTCAGAGTTGAGTTGCTCGTGCGTATTTTGTACGTCCGTCTGTCCATCATGTGCAGCACTGTTGCTTCTTCTGCACCCTTCTGCTTCCGCTGCTGCCGAAGCATGCTGACAACTTGAGTAAAATGGCAAAAGGGACACGTACGTAATGAACACCCTCACGTACGTAGTAGCGACAACGTTGGGGCTTAAAGTTTCAGCTGGCCAACTTGCACATGCTTCGGGCCCTAGGCTAAGCATTAGCAACAAGAAGAACAAGTAGGAATGTTGCAGTCGAATGAAAACGACTCCGAAATACTCAGTGAAAGGACTTTCTCATAAAACTCTTACTCTATGCCTAAGAGTCTAAACCAATTACTAAAAATCAATCTTTTTTTAAATTCATTTAAATTCTAATTCAGTTGCTTAAGCAACAACTTATGCAATTTCGAGCAACTTAAGCTACTAAAATATATATGATTTTTTGTTTAAATACTTATACAATTATTTATAATTTAAGTTTGTTGATATATATGCTCAATTATTAAAATGGTAATATATTTCACATTTATTTACATTTATTAGCCGGAACGCTTTGTATATTTGAATATAAATTCGATACGAACTCGCTCCTTTTCTATTTGGCTTACTGGGTATTAAGAACCCAAACTTACTGCAAACTTTGCAGTAGTTGTTGCTGGTAGTCGAGCAACTGCTGCTGCTGCTTCTGCTGCTGGTGGTGTTGTTACTGCTGACTTGGGGACGTCCTTGAGTATTGGTGTTGGCCAAGTAGAATGTGAAGCCGGCTTGACGCTGAAAGCCAACGCATAGCGGAAGTTGCTGTCGACTGTTGCATTTTTGGCTATGTACTTGCTGCTGGTTGCAGTTATTGTTGTTGTTGCTGTTATTGTACTGCCACAAGTGCAATATGCATGTGTATGTGTATGTGTATGTGTATGTGTTGTCCACTTATTGTGCTTGTTGGTTTTACATATTTACTTGGCAAACACTTGCGTAAGCGCGACTTTTGCTATCGTCGGCTGCCAGTTGCAACTTGGCCAAAAAAGTTGTTGCCTAGCTGCGCTGTGGCCTTGGCTAAGTTCAGCCACTGACATTGCGACTTCCGGTTGGTTTGGGATCTGCCAGTTCCCAGCTCTGCCAGTTCACGATAAATGAACACGAAATTGAAATTTAATGTAGCGCAGCCGCATTGTGCACAATGTGTGTTGCGGCGGGTGGTTTGCGGGTCTGTGGTATCGCAATACAATATTTAGCAACAATGCAATTTTCGTGGCGGTGGCAAAACCCGCAGATAACAATGATTTGACGATTCGGGCAAATATCTAATTTTCAGACTCGCCACACTCCAGGTTTCACAACAATATATATTGCGTAAAGTATTTACATTTTCAAATGTAATTTTTAAAACGTCATTATTTTAACCAATTGAGTTCAGAGCAATCTAAATAAGTAAAGTAACATTTGTTTAATGTTAATAATTTACTGTCACTTCAACGTACAAATGGGCAACTGTTACAGCTCTGTTTATCAGTTTTCAATCTTTGGAGGGGTGTTAAATACCGAATGTGATTAAATTAAATCTCAAAACATAATAAACAAACAAAATGCCTTAAATATATCAAGTTATAGCGAGATAATAAAGGCCAAGCCCAAAAACAGCTGTTCACTTGACGTTTTTTAAATGTTTGTCCTTTTTATATAATGTTTCCTTTTCCTAATTGCGTTTAGTTTCATTTTGAAGCGTGTTTTGTCTGTCGCTGACTTTTTAGATTTGAGATACAGTTGCATGTTCCGACAACATTTAAGCCATCTCCCTAAAAATTACCACGCCCTGCCCATTTGACACAAGAGGAAAAACGCTTTTGGCATTGCCTTTTTCATTTTGCCTTTTTCTTTACCTTTACCTGTCTATCATGTTTTGTTTCCCTATGTTTGCGTGTTTGTTTCACTCTTTTCTCCTTTTTTTCGCATTTTGTTTCGCTTCGTTGTGACTGCCCTGAAAACTTTACACGCGCTCTTTGTGTGTGTGTGCGTATGTGTGTGCGTGTGTGTGCGTGTGTTTGCGTGTGTGTGCTGTTTACCTTTGAAAGTGAAAACACTGGCAACAATCCAGCTTCCCCACAACTCGCACAACTTGCCTGCTCTCCCCGCTTATCGCTCGTATCTGGCTACGTCACGAGCTGCGCTCTTATACGGGCAATTCGCGCTCTTATACGCTTAGATGAAAGCATACACAGCGTGCTCGCTCGCGTCGCCAATTACCATTGCATTCGCCGGCTTTCACATACACACACACATACACATACATGTATACCGCAACGTATTACACACTCCCCAGCATACACACACACACACACATGCACGGGTTGTTTTTACTCATCAGCTCTGAAATATTTGTTGTACTTTTGTACAAGTTTCCTTCATTAGGAACTCCTTCCCCATTAGCCCTGTCTTTTTTGCCCCTCTCTGGTAGAATCATTTAAGCCACAGTCTCTAATTTGCAGTAAAAGAAATGAAATAAAATAAATTATATATATATTAAGACAACTGGCTTACAAATGCTGTTCAAACTGCACCAGTTGCTCTGCTCATCAGTCATTGTCATTGTTTCCGGTAAATTGAGCTAAATAAAATAAGCTAAATAAACAAATTAAGAATTGTTTGAAAATGAAATAGATAACATAATCATAGGTGAAGAAATCTTACACCCCCTGCTTGCATTTCCTAATTCCATAAGTCTTAGTATATATTATACAATTAGGCACTTAAACTCTTAACAAATGCGACTTCCCAAAATACGAAATTTATGAATTACAAATGGTACAAGTACTTATTTTAAATTGGCAAAAAAACAAATAAATTATATTTGATGATCGAATTTGTTTGTAATTGTGTATTATGCTGTTTAACTACTATATTTTAAGATATTGATTTCAGCTTATATACTATCTCCACAATTAAAATCGATATATTATAAACTTAATACGAGTAATTCAAGCTGCCAGCACGTGATGAACCGCGAATGTTCCGGCCGACCTTTGGGCTGTTCCACTTCTGACATAGTTTCCGGCCAGCCTGGTCACTGGTCGGCGGGGCTAATTAGCGGCTATCATATTTCTGGGCGAATGCAGCAAAACACCAAACCTGTTGAGGTTAGCGAGAGGGGTTAAATGCCTGATTTGGCCAAGGCTGCACTCGTTTATTGGAATTTATGGCAATTGGTTCAGCTGCTGACCAGCTAGCCAGTTAGCCAGCTGGCTACATGCAATCGAAATAAGCGCACGCCAACTCTGCTGGCATTTCCGTTAAAGTGCCGGACGTGGTGTTTCAGTTAGATGTGCCTGCTGCCTTCTGCCTGCTGCCTTCTGCCTGCTGCCTGCTGCTTGCTGCCTGTTGCCCGCCGCTGCCACGTTGTTGCGTGCCTTTTAACCGAGAGCTGTCATTTTATTGTTGGCCAAATACAAATCAGAGTGTGCTAATTACAGTCAACAATGCCACACAGCAGTAGCAGCAGCAATAGCTCCATTTTGGGCGTGGCACCCGGCATGCAAGCACAGTTGACACCTCATCCCATCCATGCCCCAAAACGGGGGCGTGTCGTTTTTGTTTCCGGCTAATTCCTTTTGATTACAGTGCAAAGTGTGATATTAAAATTCAGCGCATGCTAAATACTTTGACACTTTCCCGGAATGGTTAGCACCATCTCCAGATCCTCATCACTTCTTTTCACACTCTTTGCCCTGCGCTGTTTGCAGCTCACAGTACATAAATATCTGTGTCTTTCTATCTGCCTATCTTTTGTGCTTGTTTGGCAGCCTGTTTGTCCATTTAGGGCATTTGTTAATTTTTGGCACGTTTCAACTTGCCGGCGTTCAGTGCCTCCATGTTGCATTTATCTCTTAATTTTTTGGCACCACGCTTTAGCATGTGCCAAACTGTGCCAAACTTCCAGACAAACACGGAAAGACAATGTGACAGGGCATAAGAAACTTAATTGAGTCAGAGATACGACGAAAAAAATGGTCAACCAAGATAACTTCTGGATAAAAAAATATCTATATTCGAGTAATATAATAATATATAATAATATTTCTTAAATACTTGATTAGTTTGGGTGAGGGTACAATGAATAACGACTAAGAGAAACAGTTGATTAAAAATGCACATTGGGTTTGTATGTCAAATAAGAGAAATTCTTTCAATGATTGCCTTGAAAATTTCCATAAAACATGACTAATTTTTCTTTTTAATATGACTGCAAGTTGAATAAACCGCAGTGCTTCACAATGGCGAGTGTCTGTCATCAATTAAACAGCAGCCGGCAACACACAATTTTTACGAGCCCACTTACATCACTCTCAGGCAATTACACATGCAAAGCAGCACAGAAATATAGAGTGCGACAGAGCAACACAGTGTGGAAGATGGAAAGACAAACAGCGAGAGAGAGAGATAGAGAGAGAGGGAGAGGGACTATCCGGCTACAAAACTGTCGAAATGGAATAAAAATGTGGAATGAAATTGTGGCAAAAGCCTATCCTATCGTCCCTGCCGTCCTTCCGCCCAATGTTCAATATATCAAATGTCGGTTGAGCTTTGGCAGCATTTGAAATGTCCACGTGGCCCGGCCGTGTCCAGACTTTGCTGCTCATGGATGCATGCTGGCCCGCCAGGACACATAAATTTTATTTGCAAGCCTGGCCCGAGCCACGACCGTGTGATTGTGATGAATGCGAGACCCAGCCAAATGGAGTAAAGGAGTGTGCACAAAATGAATGAGACTGAGAGAGAGAGTGTGTGTGTGTGTGTGTGTGTGTATGTGTGTGTGTGGCAAACAAATAGACGCAAAATCCCAAATTAATTTGCAGCGACTGACCAATCGGCCAGGTCAAAAGCACCAGATCCAGTTCAGTAGGGAAGACCGAAAGGATGGGTCTACAAGACTCCCAATAGGGGGCAAGTGTTGGCAACGTGTTGCCAGAAGTGCTGGATTTCTTGCACAATCAGCAGGCCTAACTAATGGCACTGCATATATCAGAGACGACGACTCGGTCTCGGTCTCGGTCCAGGGCTAAAATACCTTCATTATGCACGTAAACGTAAACGTAAACCCTAACGTAAACGTAAACCGTAAAACGTACAAAAAGGCAAAGAAATTGTAACGAAATCATTTTATGTTTTTATGCCAAAGCATTTAATATCAATTTTCAGCTTAAACATGCAACAGACGCCGACGACGACGCCGACGCCGACGCCGCCGTAACATGAACCGGAAAGGCCTCTGCGCTTTGAAATGTGCCTACCCCGTGGTTTGTGGGTCGGTGGGTGGTTTAGTGGTGGTTTCGTGCCAGATGCTTGCGTGGCATATTTAGAATTAGAAGCGCTTGTGAATTACATAAACAGGAGAAGGTGGGGCCGTGCCACAAGCTATCCAAGTCAACCGCAAGCGTTGGCGTGTTCGGACTAATCGCTGCCTTTATAGCCAAAGTATACACTCAGAGATGACAATCGCCCGGAAAACGGGAAGGTGCTTTTGGCTTCTAGCAATGGTTTCTAATATAATAAAACTAGATACGCTTGCAAAAATGGATTGGATTTGTTATGTATCTATTGTAGATTTATATTTCTTACAAGTATATACTCTTATATAAAAAAATACTTTTTCAAAACCACGAACAATTTATTACACTAATTTATTCACAAACACTGAATCTGAACAATTTGTGTTATTCCAAGCTACTTTGAAATTTAGAAATGAAAACTCTGGTATTTGGAAAGACTCAATTTTCTGTTTTAAATATTCTCGTACTGAAAAGGAAAGGGAGTTGCCCTTGGCGATTTTCCAAGTGTACGACCGTATACAGTTACAGTTACACTTACAGTAAATATGGCTAACAGTGTTGTGGCTTTCTCTCTCTCTTGACGCTTGTGCTAAATATTCGAATTTCGTGCGGCTAATCGACGCTGCTCTTGTGGAAAACAATGTCTGCTCCAATTGCTGGGGGCGATTTGCATTTGCTTTTTGCTTGCTACTAAAAGATTTAAATATGTTGGCACGCCCATGCATGCCACATTCCACCATGCCACCACATGTCGCACACCTCGCGCACATGCACCGATAATAGCTCACTTTGCATACAAATTGCACAAGGAGTCGTTGGCACCCAAAAATAAATGCTAAAAACTGTGCCACGCCTTGTGTCAAAGTTGGCAATAAATCTGTTATAGATGCCACCTTCGGCGACAACTATGAGCGTCCTTTCAATAAACCAGCACGTGTGCCACAAGCCCAGCAGCCGTGGCAAGCATCAAGCAGCAAGGCACCACAACGTAAATTCATTTTACAAGGCAATAAATAACGACGTCTGCTCACTTCCCCACCCTCGTCCAATCCCCGCGCCGGCCAGCCATGATTAACATGAAGCCGCAGCTCGAAAGGATTGCCTACTGTTTTAACTTAAACATTAAAGAACAGCCATCCACGGTACGAATACCAAACACCCTTGCACCACAATTACTATATATTCAAATAGCAAACTGATAGTATGTAAATATTTATTTATTATAAATATTTAATATAATAAATTCCACTAAAAGTTAAGTGAAACTACAAAAATTGATAATTAAATAAATAGTGAAAATGTAAAACACTAAATGTATATTAAATACTTTTTTTTTTTGTGCATTTCCATTTGTATCGTGACAAAATTATAATACCCTCTGCAAGGGCAAAACAACAGTCGATAAGAGGATGTGTTAGGGTTGGGACAGTTCTCTCCATAAGGACTAGCATAAGAGCATAAAAGCGAGTCTATATAGTTGATTTTATTAAGCAAACCGTCGACTGCGCACTCAAGAACCGCTTGTGCTCTCAAAATGGAATTTCAATTTAATGCCCAGAGAGACCAGGATGGCCTATGATAAATTGCGGGCAGCAAGCGGACCCGGCCGGGCGTCGATACAAAGAGTTATGAACACGACTTGACCTCAATAGGCATTTAAATATAAATCAAATGCTCGAAATAAAGCACATGGCCCCGGACAGGGGCATTGTTGTTGCCATGTTGTGTTAACCAAACGGCGACTCCTGGCCAAGGTCAATGCTTTGAGATTTGTGCGGCAATTTCGATTCGTTGCCTTCCTGTTGCTTAAATCCCTAAACCATCACCCATCGTTCGCCTTGGAGTTGAGTCTGCCCATATCGAATTGTCTGTCTGATTTTATTAACATAAGGATTTGATGAATCGACGGACGGCACTCGAGCACTGGAGCACTGGAGCACTGGGCGCCAAGCAAAACAAATTCGTATATATCCAAATATCGTATTCGAAAACAACACACGAATAAATAGCAAATGCGATTTTCTTTGTTTTTGTGCAGAGCATTCGCTCCTTGTGATAAATGGGTTCCACGTGGCGCATGATAAATGTTAATTCGCCATCAAAGCCAAGCTGCTGTCTGCTGACTGCTGCCTCCAGCCTGCTGCCAGGCCAAGTGACTCAGTTAAACGTCTTAGACAGCATTAACGCCGAATACATGATATCTTTTATATACATATTGCATATTATATATGCCAACTTATGACTGTATATAACCATACATATGGCAGTTTATTGCACTCGCATTGCACAGCAGTCAGATCCAATCAATATAATTGCCAAATGCCAGACTCGCGTTGCAACTGAGCAAACAGTGCTGCTCTCTAAAACAGATAAAGATGAGCTCGTGTGGAGCAAAAGACAATCAACAAGAGAAGTTCTCAATAGCTAATCTACAGATGGCAATAATGCAAGGAGCTGAAGATTGACTGAAGAGGTAAAGTGAACAATTAAAAACATTGGTTGGGGTTAAAGTCGAAGTGGTAGTTGCATGAATTTTAGTAGCAGTTGTAAATAAATAAATAGCATTACTAAGAATAGTGTAGTAGTAATAATGGTAGTTGTAGTTTTGTAGCACAATAAATATTAATCATAATACTAGATAAATATTTCTAGTTCTGAAGTAGATGCAATAATAGCAATAGTAGTAGTAATAGTAGTAGTAGAAGAAGGAGTAGTAGCATTAGCAGTAGTAGTAGTGGTAGAAGGAATTGTAGCAATAGCAGTAGAGAAGGAGTAGTAGCATTAGCAGTAGAAATAGTAGTAGTAATAGAAGGAGTTGTAGCAATAGCAGTTGAGAAGAAGTAGTAGCATTAGTCGTAATATCAATTATAGTACTATAGAGTTAATTACTGAACCAATAATAATCGACTACTGCTGGAGTTCATAAAAATAACATTTGCTTTATTTAAGGAGCTCTCGGACAATCTGCTACCTGCTTATCTCGTTGCACATAAATTAGCTACCTCATTTATGCATTGCCAATTACGTGCCTCACGAGCAAGTCGCACGTACATCGCCAGTTCGATAAGCACACACTCGTGCAAGCAATATGCCAAATCCACTTAATGCTCGAAACTGTAAGCAGCTTTTAGTTAGAAGTTTAATTTTCCCCTACTTTGATTTGCGCAAACTGAAAGCACTTCACAATGCGCCTGCCCCTTTGCGCCTGGCCTCCTTGCCTCCTGCTGTAATCGACTTCTGCACTAGACCCTTGTTGCATCTAGGAACGTGGGCGAAATGCATCAATACACACACACACACTCACATAGACACACCTATAGGAAGAAGGCAACTGATGGCTTCTTATCTATCGCAATAGTATTTACACAGGTTTCACAGAGTTACCGTTAACTTGGGAATTGCTCGTTTACCGTTACTCACCCCTCTCGTTTCCCTGCTTTCGCCCAATCCCCCTTTGGTCCGTTGTTCGTTGGGTAGCTTGGAAAATATTTCTTGTTCGAGCTTTTGGTCTGTTGTGCCAGCTGCTCGAGACCGAGAATGCAAGTTTTTGAACTGAAAAAGCGTTGATTGGAAGCATTTCCAATTCCCCCTCCAATACTCCCTTCGACTCTCCAACTGGCTGTTATGCAAAAGAAGCTTAAAATTGACTGAATATTAAAGTGATGCCGAAAATCAACTTGCATTTCTGCCCCAACCAGTCCAATCTGCAGTGCTCGAGAGAGTGCACATAACTAACACTTAAAGCCATTGAAAATGTCACTCTGTCTATCAGTCAGTCAGTCAGTTGGTCGGTTAGACGGTTGGTCGGTTGGATTATTGGATGACAGACCCCTAAAGGATGGCTAGGGACTGGCACAGCTGCGGCTTTGACTTGAGCTGACCATTTTATTTATTAAAATATTTATTTAAATGTATGCAGATGCTGTCGCAAATGTTTTCATGACTCTGCCACCAATGAAAACAAAAGCGGGCAAATGGAAATAATAAAACTGAAAAGTTACTGTTATTAGTGCTGTTGTTATTGTTGTTGTTGTGTATTGTTCGTGTTGGTGATGCGCGGTCTGCATATAAAAATGTCTGACTCGGTGCAGAAAATAACACAAAACACACAAACAACAGCCAACAAATGGCAAGGCGAAGTCAAAATGAACACAAAAACAGCATCTTTAGTGACACGCCCATACACAGATACATTCACATACCAGTGCACACTTATACATATATATATATATATCTATATATATATCTATATATGTATATATAGATGGCCATAAAAAATCACTCAAGTGGTATTAAACGTACCGCCAACTGCACCGGTCGATTGCCCAGCAGGGCGCAGCGAAACGGAAACGTATACCGAATGAAACTCCACAGATGGACCACCCATACACACACACACACACACACACACACACACACACAAACACACACACACGCACACATACATATTGCGACTCAAAAGGTTAAGACTGCCTACACTTGTGGCCGTCTTAACTGAGTCAATGGGCATTCGTTTGAGAGTATTGGGTGACATTTCAACATTTCAACATTCCAACTAACTGACTGACTGACTGGCCAGCAGCAGCAACAATAGTGTAAACTAACAACGGTAAAATAAATGAAAATAAGTAAACAGAAAACAGAGTTTAACCAGGAGGAAACTTGACGATATAAAATACCCTTGCGGGAATATTATCAATTTGAAATATGATCATTTTTGCAGTCAGAAGTGAAGATTTCTGATTGTTATTGAATACTGTTAGATTCTATTATTTTCTAAAATAACTCATTGTTTAAGATCGATTCTAAAGTTTTGTCCCCTCTTAAAGATACAATCGCTATTTGCTATTCTGGTCAGTTTAAGACTGTATTCTTTTTTTGAATTAAGTCTAAATTACAAATTTGTTACAGTTGTTAAATTTTATTAAAGTAACTTTCTATATTTGATTTTATTAAAATATATTTTCTAAGACACCTCTTTTAAATTCTTTAATTTTTCCCATTGGAAAGTGTATAAAAAAGTAGAATAAATCCAGTAAATTTGTATCGATTGCGAATTGACTTCTTCTTTTCGCATTGGCGCGAAATTGTTGATTGAAAATGAGTAGCTTTACCTTTTCTATATTATTTTGCTTTGTGTGTGTGCAGCTGACCCCCAGCTTGTTTATGTGGAGTGTGCGGCTGTTCAGGACATTAAGGAATTTTTACACCTAACTGCCTGAAAATAAAAAAAACAAAAAACGAAATAAAAAAATAAATGCCAAAAAGGTGTCCAGCTGTTGCTTCTGGCAAACGCGCTTTGAAGGCAGGCAACGTTTTATTGTGCACCGAACGGAAAAGCGACAACAACAAAGAAAATAGTATTAAACTGGCCGCTGCAGCTTCATGAAAGTAATAAGCGAAAAGGGTTCTCATTGTGGGGCAGCTGGCGAAACGCTTACAAGAATTGAAACCAGACCGAGATCGAAATGGAAACTCAAAGCGAAATCTGTGCAACATTTAAGGGAAAACAACAAATTATGGTCCGCGGCAGACAAAAGAAATCAACTAATTTGGAGGCAGTTGTTGTTCAAAATATGCTCACCTGCTCCGCAGAGCCGCAGTTGAAAAGTGGAAGCAAAAACTAGAAGTGGCTGCTGGCTCTTGAAAATTTCGCTTTAAAGAGCGCATTGGATATTCACTTTGTGGCAGCAGGAGATGGGTGGCTTGCAGTATAAGCTTTCGCCAGCTCAAAAATACTCAAATATCGAACGAACATCAAAATTGCACTAGGGGCCCACGGCGGGGAGCAGTTTTGGGTGGAGAGCATTGATTGGAACTCAATGTTGGGGTTGAGTAGTTTGTATATTTGGACTCAGCTAAGGCACGGATTGATTTCGAGCGCCAGCAGCAAGGCAAATGTTGCAGCTGTGAAATTGTGAATTTTTGTGCTCTTAACTAAATGTTTATGTGTGTATAAGTGAGTGAGTGTGTGTGTGTGTGTGTGACCTTTGTGAGTGTAGAGTACTTTGTGCAAACAAATGAAAATCGTAACGCAAAAGCGATGAAAATCAAAAGTTACGGCTCTTTGACGGTGGCTGTAAACAGATTAAACTTTCCAGTGTTTAGTGTTTGATGCCCCACCATGCCACATTTCTCACACACACCCCCTCCCCCAGCTATACAGGGGACAGAGTGTGACGTCTCTGGCCGTTTAAGTTTTTGTAGCATACATTTGAGCGCACAATGTTTTATAATTTTTTATCACTTTGCAATTTGGTGAAGCAAATTGCGAGGTCATAAAACAAGCAACTGAAACAGCGTTTGTTGTTACTGTTGATGCAGAACGTGTTCCAATTAAACGCAACGCAGCGACACGCCCCTCCCCTTCACGCACTGCAGACCACGCCCCCGCCTTCCCAGTAGTTAATTTAAATGAAATTCGCAACGTCGCACGTGATACATGCAAATATGGCAAATAAAAATTACAAGTCATAAAAAAATCGAATCGAGCGTAGTTGTTGCTGGTGCCCCAGCTCACTGGGGTGGCTGCCAAAAAGCAGTAATTTATTTGCAGTAACTTATCGCTGCTTTCATTTGGCAACTGCCACGCCCTCAGCTCACATGTGTAGCACATAAAAAAATAAAACCAAAAAAAAAACAAATAAATTGAAATACGAAAACAGGAAACTCGACGGCACTTTTGGCAAATTGTTGGCTTTAACATTACACAACTTAACTGAATCGCTGCCGATCTGTGCTCCCGTTACAATGTGAAAACTTGAATTAAAATGTTGCATTTGTTGCAAATGTGCTAATTGAAAGGCGTTGCTGCCGCGTGACATGCAAAATGCTCGCATTTGATTCAATTAGATAAGCAATTGAATACACTGGGGCACACCAGCAAAGGGACGAGGGGGAGGGGGAGGCGGAAGGGGAATTGCAGTCATTTGGCCTGTAATTTGTAGGCTTTAACTTTCGCCAATCAAAGGTTAATTGCGACTGTTGCAAATCAACGAATTTTATTATGTAATCAGGCGTCAATGCGTTGGGCAGCATTTGAGAGGGCGATGGGGACTTTTAGACACAGAGTGAGAAAGAGAGATAGAGAGGAGGGGGGGAGTGATGGGGCAAGTCATAAAGTTCTATGGCAAACAGCAGCACTCAACAGTCAACACTCAAAACACCCACACCCATTCATTCACACCCTCACATGCATTTTAATCACATAAAACTCACTTACACTGGCAACATTTTGTGTTCTTTGTAAGCGTGTGTGTGTGCGAGTGTGTGTGTGTGTGCGAGTGTGTGAGTAGTTGTCGTTTCGAATAGAGGGTATTATAACTTGGAATAAAAGTTTGCAATGCTGGGATTGTTTGAGTAATTCCAGCTCAAGTTTTAACTGTCTCCATAGTCTTCCCATTAATCATATCTTAACCTTAAGATTGATGGCTCATTATCTGTATTTTTAATACTTTTTGGTTACAATTTGACATTATTTGTCTTTTGTCTTTATTTATTTGTTAAATTTTATATACCAAGATATTTTAAATTTTCAATTCACTATTGATTTTTTCAAATTACTCCATAATTCAAAAGGAAATTAACGCATTTATTTTATTATGCCAAGCAAAAGTGCTTATATTTATTGAATGAAACGAGCTATTTTGTAAGTAAAGTATTTATTTTTTAAAGTGTATCAAGTTTTCGGGTTGTTTCAAAACTCTTGCTTGAAGCATTTTGGCTATTTGTTGTGGTTCTGAGTAGTGCTCCATGGCGAATGCGCAACATTTGCTGGCAAACAAATTTATGCGATTACACATAAATCTGCAGCTGCTTTCAGTGCTTGTTGCTTGTTGGATGATATTGTATGTAGTTGTGCACACACACACACACACTCACACACACAAATACACTAATTTGCTAAGCCATACAGTTTATGTGGAAGGGACCAAAAACTTTCATTTTGCAAACAGAAAACATCTTAATTTAATAAAGTGCCAGCAGGCAAAAAATGTGCCCAGTGCGCAAATTTGTAGGCCAGAAACGTAGATAAATCTCAATTAGGCCAGAACGGAGAGTGTAGTGAATTCATTACGTGGTCTAAATGATTGATGCAAATGCTTTTTCACTCCAACTCTAACGAGTTTTCGCTTCGTTTTTTTTTTTTATTTAATATATTTCTTCTTTTTTTCTACTAACAAGTTTTTCGATTTTTTTTATAATTTTTATGCTGTTTGAGTTTGCTACTTAAATGATTGGCAAATTTCTAGGCCTAGAAATGAGGACATTCAATTTCAGCACTCAATGTAAAATAAGAGTCTAAAACGAAAACCAAAAATTAAAATCTTTTTAAATGAAAAGTTTGAATCATCAAAATAGTAATCCAAGTAATGCACTGGGTTTCGCTTTGGCGGCCTAGCGAATATGGGCGTACTAGTGTTGGTGGTAGTTGTAGTGGTGGGCGTGGCTTAGAACACCTGCACGCGATGATTCTCGCGATCGCATACCAAAATGTTGCCATTGGACATGATGGCCACACCCTCGAGTCCTTTGAACTCCGAGTCACCGGAGCCCCAAGAGCCGAATGTCTTCAGAAAACTGCCATCCGGATTGAAGATCTGTATGCGATTATTGCCAGAATCGGCCACAAATATGTAGCCCTGATCATCCACTGCGACGCCCCTGTATAAGAACATGAACAAATTGGTTCGAACTCAATTACGAAAATGTAGCGCAATTATTTACCGTGGAAATTTAAATTGGCCATCGTCAGAGCCCTCGCCGCCCACTGTGGACAGCACCTTGCCATTTACATCGAATATCTGTGACAGGCGAAAAAAATAAAATAAATAAATAAAAATATAAATGTATGTGTGTGTGTGTGTGTGTGTGTGTGATACAATGTGTGAAATCTGTAACATATTTTAATTAAAAAGATACAGGTGGTCCGACAGGCGTGACTCGAAAACTTCAGCTTACCTGAATTCTGTGGTTATTCGAATCGGAAACAATCACACGATTCGTATTCGATACGGCTATATAATGCGGATGCTCAAGTTGACCCTCGCCACGGCCGCAGGAACCGAATTTACCAACGAAGGAACCATCGGATTGGAAAACCTGACCAAATTGAAACCAGAAACGAAACGAATTGGAGCGTATTCATAAGTTTTTTAATTAAAGTGGTCCAACAGAGAAAAAGAAAACGAAAATAAAAATAAAAAGTAAAATTTGCCACAGATTGGCAGCTTTGTAGGTCCGGACCAGACAAATCCAGGACCAGAGTCCTGGACCCACGTATACAAATACATTGCAGTTAAGCGCATTCAAATTGCTGTGCCTGTGAAAAAGCTGGAGCAGAGCAGGAGCTAGAGCCAGAGCCAGAGACAGGTGCTGCCATCTGCCTGCCGTAGCTCAAGTGTGACAAATTGAGCAAGATGCTGAGCACTGGGCTCCGACTCTGGTTCTTTGGATCTGGGCCTGTGCTTGGGCGTGTGACCCTGGCCGGCTTTATTGTGGCTGCTGCTGCTGATGATGATTATAAATTTTATGCAAATGGGAAAGCAGACGTTACCTGCACTCTGTGGTTCTCCTTATCGCAAACGTAAATGAAGCCGAGTGCATCGGTTGTTACGCCCCAAGGATAATTGAATTTGCCATCTGCGATGCCCTGCGAACCGAAGGCGCGCAGGAAGCGTCCTTGTGGATCGAGCACTTGTATGCGATGATTGTATCTGCAACGAAGTAGACAGTTTGAAAGACATCTCACATTAAGCCACACCGACAATGTGACAGTGACACAAATTCCCTTAAAGTACGTGCTTTATTCTCATTTTGTACACAACTATTTTATTACTAACTCTTTCACTTGAAGACTCGGACTTGAAGTGGGTAAATATATTTTATAATAGTTTTAATTTTTTAATTATTATTGCCAGTGCTTGCAGCAAGTGATGAAAATGTGAAAATCTTCTACGCATTGTCATTAATTAATTAGAAAATGTCCGAAGCAAAGTCATTACCACGCATCAACTTGAATGGTGGGCGTAGTCAATGGGCGTGGTCAGATGACGCGTTTGGCATTAAGGGTGTTGCTGTTGGGGCTATTGGGGCTGATGGGCGTTGGGCTTAGACTAAGCCGCTTAACGTGCAAAATCAAAGTTGAAACACACAATGAGGCTGGCCGAGCACAACGATGGTGCTTAACGAGATTTCAGCTGCAGACAATGACAGCCCGGATGAACCAGGAGGATACATACACATACGTCTATACACCAAATACCAGCGGAAATAAACAAAAAAGGTTGGTGAACACGAGGCTTAAACTGAGAGTTGGTCGGAGCGCACATGTTTCTCATTAACGCGGCTATTATGCGCTTAGCAGTGCCAATTACTCGGCTCAAGAGCAGGTCCTGCAGCCCATGAAGCTTAGCCCAAGAATTAATCATGGACTATTGTTTCGACTTAATTAAAATGCATCCGGAGAGAGCTGGTGTGCTATAAACCAGATTTAAGTAAACTGAAATTGAACCTAGAACTGGTAACTGGTAACTGGTACTGAAACTGGTGCTGAAACTCACCTATCGGCTATGATGTACTGGCCAATGCGATTTACCGCCACGCCGGCGAGGCAATCGAATTCGCCCTCGCCGTTGCCATATTCGCCGAATTCCTTGACGAATATGCCATTGGAGTCGAAGACCTGGACGCGATGATTGCTTGAGTCGGCGACGACGATGCTATTGTCCGGGCCGACGGCTAAGCCGCGTGGCCACGTAAAGGATCCGGGCTCGCTCCCCCGGCCCCCCAACTGGAACAGCTGCTGGCGCTTGCGCAGGTACACCTGTTTAGGGATAGTACCTGCCACTCCGGTTATACCGGCTGCTGCTGCTGCTACCGTAGGGGACGTAGGGGAGCCTAGCCCGTTTTTTGACCCGTCATCATCGGAAGAGGCCAGCTCATTCGCTTGGCGCAGCGGCAGACCCAGACTCAACCGTCTGGATACATCGCTGGCCGTGCTCCGGCTGCCAGTAGCGCCGTGCGCATGCGACGACGCCCCAGTCGAACTGGAGGCGTGGCTGTCGCGTGCGCTGCCAACGCTGCTGCTGCTGGGCGCATCCTTAGAGCTCTTATTGCCATACTTGTTCTTCAAATAACGCGCCCACGAGCTCAGCGCCTCCCCTTCCTTGTTGTCCGTCGAGCTGCCCACAGCGCTCCTCGACGATCCTGCACTGCGATCCGTAGTTGGCGAATTGTCGCGCGACTTCAGCGCATGAGAGGATCGACTCCTCGACAGATCGCCGCTGCCATAGCCACTGTACCTGCAACATATCGTTAGAGGATTAGCTAAAGTTGCCCCCAGACGAGAGCTGAACGCTACATTTCGCATATGCACAGAACTTAATGTGGTGCAACCGTTTGAAATCAGTTGTGAATGTATCAAATAACAATACAAAAATATTATCAAAGAATTTTTGAACTAAATTTCAAACTTTTTACCAATCACAACTCTCACAATTGCGAAACACAACGAGCAACCCTCGGTTGCCAGGCTGGACTTGTGTGGTTTTTTTTGGACTGTTTTTAATGGATGTCTGCTGATTTTATCTTTTTTGATGAATGATTCGCGCTACGGAACTGAAATGGAAACTGCTTGATGAGTATGCATGAAATTTGTACAGAGTGTGTAACTTTCTTCTTTAATTTTTATTTTTTAGACAGATAGTAAAAAGAACTATACAAAATGGCTGTTTCCTGTTAATTTCTGTTAATTGAACGCGCAGAAAACATTGGTTTTTTTTGTTGTTGACAACAAATTAAAAGAAAAAAAAACGTTTTAAAAACCAAAATAATATGAACTCAAAACGAAATCAAAAAGTTTAATTGAAGAACTGGAATTAGTGTGTGTGTGTGTGTGGGTTTTGTGTGTGTATGTGTAGAATGCAACATAAACGAGAACGAAACGTGGCAAAAACGTGGCACGCACAGAAACTCATATAAGAAAATAAAAATAAAGTAAAATAAATTACAAAAGAAAACTCGGAAATAAATAAAAAATGAATTAAAAAACACTCTTCACTAATTGCGAGGGGGCAGCGCAGGCACAATGAAAGCGCCCAAACAGATCTGTGATAATTGTATTATATACATATAGAAATTGGATATTATTATATGTGTATGCCATATATACAACCGATAGCGTCCTATATACAACTGAGTTTCTGAGTGCCGGGATTCGTTTCTGATATTGTTGGTAATTGGATTTCACATTGGTTGTTTGGTTTGTTGGTTGGTTGGTTGGTTACACTGCGCACCTTGAGGCCAAGTAAGCGGATGGCGAGACTGTTGTCGGTGACACGGGCTCATCCAGATCGTCATCCTCGTTGTTAAACTGATGCGAGGAGCGGCTGCGAGCCAGCCGGGTGCGCCGCTCCTTCATCGCCAGGTAGCGGGAACGGCCGGTGCCGTAGCGGCTGTCCGAGTCGTCGCCGGTGCCGTTGGCGTCCTCATCGAAGGAGGCGGTGGGCGTGGATAGCGAGGGTTGCGCTACAATTGCGCTGCTCTTGCTCTTGTTTAGAAAGCGGCTTGTGTAGCTAGAAAAATGTTTTGTTTGGTTTTTTTTTGTTGTTATATTTCCTTTTTAGCTATATTTTTGCGTTTTTCTGTTGCTTTTGTTGTATCTAAAATGTTGTGTGATGTTTTTAATTGTAGTTGTTTGTTGTTGTGGTTGTTGCCTTTGCTGTTGTGCTGTTGTGTTCAGTGTGCCTCGCACCTGTCTCTAAAAAGTTTATTACCCCCGGCACACCTTTGGCAAATTCGCGACCGCCTAATGAACTAACTTTTAACTAGCTTAAATCTGTGCAACGAATTCCCGTTCCAGTTGGTGTTCGCTTCTAGGTTCGTCAGTGTCAAGGGGCATCCACTCAATGGGTTGCCTTGGCTCATTTGTTAGGCAGCCAAATTCAATTAAAACACAAAACGTCGCAAAGAAAAAAGAAACCAACAATGCGCTCACAAAAGTTTCTAATTAAATTCTCATTTCACATTAGCGCAAAGTTAAACAAAAAGTAGACGAAAGTTGAGTACAAGAAATTATGGCACCAATTGGCACCACTTTGCAACAAGAACAAGAACAAGCATAAGGATAGGGGTAGGCATTGGTAGGGATTGTGATGGGATGGGATGGGGTTGGGGATAGGAATAAGGCTAGCAACAGAACAGAATTAAACAGCAACTACAGCAAACTACGTGGAGAGCAACAACAAGGCACACACACACACTTCTGGTACTATTAAACACCAGGCAACTCAACAAAAACACTGAGGAAAACACAAAAAGCACATCAGTCCCGTAGTGTGTGCTTAGCAGAAGGGGCGGAAAGGGGTGGCAGGAAAAGCTGTAGTCTGCGGTTCTTTGCGCCTATGCAACAGCAGCTGCTTTCCCACCCTCACCCTCAGTCTCACTCTCACTTATCCTGTTGCCAGGTAGCACAAGAGTTGGCAAGCAATGTTTTTCTTTTGAATTTGAATTTTTAGTAGAGGCAGAGTTTACATTCAGTGCATGCAAACAATGAGGCAATCGTATCAATTGAAAGATATGAATGAATGAATACATCAGCTTTTCAAGCGTCCTGTTTTTATGCGTTAATTGCGTTGCAAAATAAAAACAAACTAAAATGAATGCAACTGCCGCGAAAATTGTCATGAAAAAGCCACAGGAAAAAACTGAAGTTGTCAATTAATTCATATTTGTTGTGTGTCATTTGAAAACATATTAAAATTGATCGAAAAAAAACCTATGTCTGTCTGGCTGACTGCTGTTCTCAAGTTTTAATTAAATTACATAAAAAGTCTAACCAATATTCAATATTGTTGTCAATAAAATAAATTAAAGAATCTCAACACCCACACACAAAGTGACAACGACACCAGCTCGAGTTGTGCGGGGCGCATTGAACCCTTTTTTTGTGTAGAGGTCATTGAAAGTGCTGTGAATCGAATTGAAATGGCTTTCCAGCTACTGAGTAGCTCCTTCGCAACCAGCCGCAGCATTCACAGCAGCATCCACAGCAGCATCCACAGCAGCATCCACAGCAGCAGCAGCAGCCGCATGTGCGTCAACTCATCTCAAGCTCTAGTTGGCTCCCTGCCCCCTTAACCCATTGACGTCAGCACTACTATGTGCGACAGTCTGACATTTCGATAACATCGCCTGACATGAAAATATAAATCTCTAAGCTGAGTTGAGCTCCTGCTGCTCGAATGCTGACGAGTATCTATGAAATATCTAAAAGACTTCACGTCTAATAAAGTATTCTTTAAGCTGCCGTCCAAGGTAGTTGAGTTGTCAATAGGAATAAAAAAAGATGCGAGTTGAAATTTATAGTTGAAAAGACTAGAGGTAAATTTAAAAAAAAAAATTCAATCAATAAATTAATTTAAAGTAGTATAAAATCTTGAAAAAATTTAGTTATATACTAAGATATATTTTCCCTCTACTTAGTCCCAACTTTAAATGAATACTCGCTGTGGGTTAAGCTATGAGTCCTTAAGGCTCTTAGAACTTGTCATGGTTTGACTTTTGATGGCAAGACAAAAGTAAAAATGAAGTAAAAAGCCGACTTGGACCAATTTGTGTGAGACGTATTTTTTAGTGAGTTAACTGCAAAATGCTTTTAATGAATGGCTAACTGATCGATGATATAATAATGGCTGACAGTAGACTTCAATTGAAAGGCAATTTATGAACGCTGCTCGACACATTTAATGCTTGTACACCAAACACAACGATTTTAAGACTAGAGGAGTTTTAAGGGATGTTTTTTCGATAGACATCGCTGCATGTAGAGTATTATTTAATTTGACGCGAAACATCCGCAAGTCGCTTTCGGTAGCGGTCCCTGTAGGGTCTACTTATGTACGGTATGCTAAGGGGCAGTGCGCTGCAAAGACGAACACAGAAACACAGAAATACAGCAAATTGTGAGAGATACATACATATACTACTAATAGAGAGATTGAGGCTGTGGCTGGGTGGCTGGGTGGCTGGAGGAGTGGGGATATTCGAAGGCTGGGCTTTTTACCTAGAGCTGGCTGAGCCTGCGGCGCTGCTGGCGACACTTATGCAAATGTTATGAACTTGACAATTAGCCGCCACACGAGGCGGATGAGCATTAAAAAGGCCATTGCGATGCTAATGCCAATATCTCGCAATTGTATTAAGCTGCAGCAGAAAGAAATTACACACACACATATTTATGCACAGTTAATTTAACACACACACATATACAAAACAACATCAGCATTAGCAATAATAACAATGCAACTGCAACTTCGCTGATTGAGTCAAATCAGTTCATTTCATTGTGCATATTAATTAAATATCATGTTTTTTTTGGCATCACATTTCTGCCACTCGCAGCTAGTGTTTCTGTAAGTGTGTGTGTGTGTGTGTGTGTGTGTGTGTGTGTGTGTGTGTGAGTGTGTTGGTATACTGCTGCGACTAATTATAAATTTAAATTAATCGCACGCTGTTGTAAGCAAGCTGCAATTTGATTATTTGCCATTGAATCAACAAAAAAACAAACGGTACAAAATAAATTAAAATCTTCGGCTTGGCCGAATATCAAATGCCCTTGCAGATTGTAGTCTATTATAATATAATCTGTCAGATAAACGAATATATACTCTGCTATAATATAAAAAATAATATAAATAAGAAATAAACCCACATCTAATGTGTCTCAGTATTCCCCTGATTTATACACATTAAATAATATTTATCACAAAAATAATAGAATTTTTGTTAACCCGGTTGCTTGAGAGAATGCCTTACTAAGTTGTTACCCGATTTAAGTAAACTATTTCGATTCATTCGCAAACAGTATAAATTATAAAATATATTGATAAATATGCAATACTGATTAAGCCATATACAAATTCAGACGGATGGACAGACAGATAGATAATAATTAAATAAATCCAACCCATCTGCCTTGTTTGTCAAATATATATTTTTGTATAGCCGGAAATTGTTAACAATTAAAATTGTCCATTACAAGGACAAAAATATATTTCATGCTCACATTTCAATTTTAATTATGTAAATGTATGTGTGTGTGTGTGTGTGTGTGTTTGTGTGTGTTTACTTGTGTCTCTTATGTGACTAAAATTAGTTATTAAATGCAATCGTCATGAAAAATGCCATGCAAAAATTAGTTTCAAAAGTAGATATTCAATTTGATTAGCATCTGCTTTGGAAATTCGGATGGAAATACCTGCTGCTGCCGGTGCCGGTGCCGCTGCCGTAGCGATCCTCATTCTCGGAGAGATGATGGGGAGCGGGCACTGCGCGGGTGCGTGTGGCGCTGCTGTAGCCGCTGCTGCTAGAGTTGGGCGTGGCATAGGTGCTGCGCGTTGTGGCAGCGGTATCATCCCTCGAAGCGCGACGCGCCTCCAATCGATCCCGATAGGAACTGCTGCCGCTCGAGGTGGCTGCCGTTGTGGAGCTGGCTGCGCTGCTCGGAGTCGATTTGGCAGCGATGCTGCTGCTTGTCGCACTCGTTTTGGGCTTGGTCTCCTGCTCCGATTCGGACTCAGACTCTGAGCTGGTCTCCTCCTCGCTGCTCGACTCCGACTCTGGCTTCTTCTTCTCAGCGGCGCCATTGGCACTGCTCGGATTGCTGTGCTGCGGCAGGAAGCGGCTCACAAACGGTTTCTTCTCGGGCGTCGCAGTCGCTGCTGCTGTCGAGGATTCCCTAGCCGTGGAGTAACGTGCTGCGCTCGCAGCCTTCGGCTGTGCATTGCTGCTGCTGCTGGGTGCCGCTTGGGCAGCGGTTGCTGCTGCTGCGGCCGCTGAGCTGGCTGAGCTTTCGGTGGAGGCACTGCTATCGCTGCTGCCGGAGCGCTGTGTCTTCTTTACAGCGGCCACCTGGGCGGACACTGCCGGTTTGGACTGTTGGGTAGGAGTGGGAGTTGCATCAGAGTCTGTGGCGCTGTCTGCCTGTTAGTTGTTTGTTGTTGTTGTTGTTGTTTGGGTTGCAAGCGAGCAAACGAAACGAAATGCGAATTGAAATATATCGATATGCATATGAAAGGCTAGATGAATGGCTGGATGGATAGATGGATGGACATGTGCAAGTGACCACGATGCAGGGATGCGAGTAGTTGACGCTGTGGGGGTGAAACTTTGGGACAGGGCAATTGTCAAAGTCAGGCACTCAATGTTTTTGACATACAGCAAACACACACACACACACACACACACACATACACACAGACATAGTTTACTCTTCGCGAGGTCAGCTCGAAATATTTGCGCAATTTCAGTGGGCAACTCTGTCGATATCAGATCAATGAAAATGCTGTAAATATTTGTATTTGAAGCACATTTCGTGAATGTTGTTGCTTTGTGTTTGGTCAAAATTTCCGCAATATATTGATTTACCTTTTTTTTGTGCACATTCAAAAATGCCAAAAATACTTGATAACAAAGCAAGACAAATATGCAGCGAGGGCGCATATATGTCATACACACACACTCGCACACACAGAGACAGATAGATACAGATCGGAAAATGGATGCGTTGTTACACTGACGGAAGCAGGAACGTCATGACAGTCATGATTGAAATGCTCCCATTGAACTCGGCACGAGCTGGGCTTTGCTTAGGGGTAACAATGCAATGCTCACTGCAGTGCCGGAAAGGAGGGAGAAATGTGTGTACACTCACTCACACACACACACACACGCACACACACACACACACAGATAGGAGCAATAAATACAGCAGACATCAGAAGCTTATGACAATGGAAACCAAACAAAAAATGAAAATAAAAAATAACAGTAAGAAATATGTCCTTTGTCTGTTCGCTTTGGCACATTGAGCGATTTGGCGGTTTTTTTCAGCTGTTTCTGTTGCCGGCCAAAATCGAATAGAGATATTTAGTAAGGTTTAAGCAAATTAACATCACTACCACATCGTTTGTCCACTTGCAAAACAAAAACAAATAGAGAGAAACCGTAAGGCAGACAGAGAGAGAGAGAGAGAGAGAGAAATATAGAAAAAAGAGAAAAGTAACGCAAAATAAACGTAACAAAAATTACTCGAGTTCTTTTTAATTTTTTTTTTTTGTATTTTTTTCTTTTTTAATTCACATCAAAAATTGTGTTTTATTTGTAACTTTTTTGCAGTCTCTAACTAAGCATTAAACGACAAGGTAATCGATGTTAAATTACTATGAAATTAATTTGTACAATTCATAATTTCTGATGTCCCTGCCTTGGGTCAAAACTTTTTTTTAAATCCTTTGTTTACTTTTTTAAGGAAGTCTTATCACAATACAATTTTTTGTGTGAAAGTGTATAATTTTTTTGTAGCTTTTTGTTGCTGTTGATTTAGCGAACATTAGTCGATTAGTTGTTGATTGTTGAAAAGGTTGGACCCAAAACAGCATTAAAATGAAAGGCGCTCACAAGACAGAAATGTAAAAATAAAATGAAACTTAGCTTAACACATAAAAAACAAAACAATTCGTTGGGGCATTTGTTAGCGCTTTTGAAAAGGTCATGGGTAAAAGGGTAAATAAGTAAATAGGTAAACAGGTAACAGGTAAATAGTTAACGGTTAACAGTAAGTAATTCTTTTTTTTTTGTTTTTTTTTTTGTATTTCTTGCTTTTTGTGTTCATATACAAAAAGGTAACAGACTTACGGAGCGGGGGAAAGTGTGAACACTGAACACAAATAAAGAAGACTTTTTGAACAAATAAATAAAAACACTGGACAAAAATGGCGTATACATAATATAAAACAATACTGTGCAGATCCATTTAGTTAAAATTAAAGAGTGACAAAAGTGGCAGCCCGAGCGACTGATCCGATTAAGTGCCGCATTAAGTTTATCGATTAATGGCACATCACTAAGAACTTAAGGCTCATCTCTAAATTGAACTTCCCTTTGTTAATTACTCTAGATAAAATTTACGTCCGATATGTCTTTATACCTAATCATTCTCATCATTTTCAGGCATTTCATACACCTCATCCTCCTCCTCCTCCTCCTCATCCTGCTGCTCTGGCTCGGCATCACTCTCGCTTTCGTCTTCAGTTACTTCTTCCTCTTCTGTGGACTCCTCTTCAGCTTCAGCTTCGATTTCAACAGCTGTTTCTGGTTCCTTATGCCTATCACTGATTATATCTGCATTGCTCTCATTCCTATTTTCCTCCTCTGGCGCCTTATCCGCCAGCTCCTCGTTCTCTGGCGCCACTACGTTTATCACTGGCGCTGCCCGTGGCTCATGCTCCTGATCTTGCTCCCCCTCCCCTTCGCTCTCACTCGCTGTCACCTCTTCATACTCTGAGGAAGAGCCATCATCGTCGTCGTCGTTGTCCACCTGATCTTCATTTATTATCGCCTCACCTTGTGGTTGCAACTCTCGCTCTTGAACTGGTTCATTCTCTGGTTCTGTTTCGGTCTCAGTGTCGCTGCTGCCACTGTCGTCACCATCATTTACTGCAGATGCTGCAGCTGCTGCCACTTCTTCTTCTTCATTTGTCTCATTCACACTTACCTCGGCTCGTGCTGTCGCCGTCGTTGCTGTACGCACTGAAGATGTTGCTGTTGTCGCTTGGTTGCTGCTGCTTCCATCGCTCTCCTCTGCACTCGCTCCTTGGCCGCCACGCTTCAGTGCTGCCACACGATCCGCTCCGGGACGCTGTTCGCTGCTCGACTCACCGCTGGGGGCTGCCGTTGAGCTTGCTGCACCACTCTTGCGCTTCTGACGCGCCAACTCATCCTCATCGGCTGTTGCTGCTGCTGTTTGTTGGCTCTTCTGCTGCTGTCTCTGCATGGCTGCCTTCTGCGTCTGGATGGCTGCCTGGACGGCCGCCTGAGCCGCAACGGCAGCATCCGATTTCTTCTCCTTCTTCTCCTTGCCAATGTCCGCCAGACGTTGGACGACGCGCGAACAGTCACTCAGTCGTATAATGCCACTTAGCTGTCCCCGAGAGACATCCTCGCTGTCGAGGACGCGATCCTTGCGCTTATCGATCTCCTGCTGGCGCTGCTGCTGCTGCTCACTGTCCGAGTCCTCGTTCTGGTGCGAGCGCACGAATCGCGACCGGAATCGTGACGATTTCCCAGCACGACTCGCCGGCTCGTTCTCATATTCGTTGTCGTAATCGTACTCGGAGCGTCCATAGCGATTGTCACCATAGCGATCGCTGTTGTTGTTGGTGCGCTGCGGACGTTCGCCGAACTTGCGGCCACCGAGGACGGGTTCGTCATTGTAACCGCTGCGCTCCTCCTGCTGGCGGAATTGTGTGGCCAGACGATGATCGCTCTTGGAGCGCATCAGACCAGGCTGCAGGGTGCTGGGTGGCGCCAGATGAGAGCTGCTCACCGAACTGCCTGGCGTCGAGTGGGGGGCAATGTTCAGATCACCGAAGGTGGCCAAATTCATGACCAGCTGATTGGGATCGATGGAGACGATGAAACGTACACGGCGACTGTAATCATTATTTTCGTACTCAAAGTGACGCAGAAACTCGACGGTCTTCATAAAGATCTCCTTAGTGTCCATGAGTTCGCAGTCATCCCATTCGACGGTCTCGTTCATGTACTTGTCCACAATGTCGCAATTGCTGCCGATGTTCGCTATCTCCAAGTCCAGGTTTTCCTTGAGCGTAGTCAGGTTGCGCAGCTCCACGGCCAAATAGCGATCAATTTCGCCCTTCAGCCCGTCCGATCTATCCTTGATGGCCTTCGTAATGCGTCGATAGATCTCATCGATCTCATCCGTTACGCTAATCGCGTTCGTTTGCAGGCTCGTCGTGTTCTTCTCAATGATGGCCAGCGAGTCCTGCAATCGATGCAAACTGCGTCGAATCTGTAAAAGCAAAAGCTTTGCGTTAGGCTCTAAAATGGAAGGGTCAGTGTTTTCTGCTTACCTGTGAGTTGAAACGGGTAATCTCGCGCCGAAGGATGTCCATGTGGGCGCTCTTGCAGTCCTCGCAGATCTTCTTCTCGCAGTGCGCACAGTGGGACAGGTAGGCCTTCTCGGAACAAACTCCGCAACGTTCCATAATTTGACCTGAAAAGGGAAATATTGGCATGGTGAGTCACAATGTTAAGGTAAGTGTTATTGTAAATTAAAGTATGTTGGCAACAGGCTTCTAGTGATAGTAATAACATTGATATCGATATCGATTGTGTGACCACCAAGAAGAGATCAATCGTTTTCAATAAAGTAACGTAAGCTTGTGAGAGAAATATAATTTAGTTTTGACTGCCACAAGTTGCGCGGTTGAAATTAAAGATATTTGCAAGTAGCTCAACAAATTGACTATATGTATACAGAAGTTAAACAAGCTGGAGCAAGAAGAATAGCTTAGGCGGAATAACTCATACGTGGAATGGCACAAAGTCAAGTGCCAACTCCAATCTCGATTCACGCTGGTTACAAAGCATTCTGCAATGTCGGAATGAGCAGCTGCCACTGTTAAACAATTGCACGTACGATCAAATCGCATTACATTTCAACTTGTTGAGCTTTGTCAAAAAGGAGATAACAGAGTCCGAGTTAAGCATCCACTAACTGTCTCTCGTACAGTTGCAAGACTCGGCAATCAATTGTCATCAACCAGCTGGGAAACCAGCAACACTGAAAGGCAGCCAATCCATTAATTTGCCCTGTTGGCAGCAACAAGGCGACTGCCTTCGCATCTTTTGACTGCGATTGCACTTGAAAGCGTAAAACACACCAAATGCTCGAATTGAGAAGGATGGGGTTAAAAGTAGGAGAGAGAGAGAGAGTGAGGAGGGATCCATCTTCTGGCGCTTCTGTGGGGGTCTAATGCGATTTGAAGAGTGTCATCAAATGCTCGAAATCAACTGCATCTAAGCACTGTGCTCTATGTGTTCTGGATGCTTATGCGTCGTTGGCAGGCACATCCTGTACGTCATGTCTTGCCTCTGTAAAATGCAAATAACGAGCTGCCCTCTCCCTTTGGGCAACCCTCCACCAACTCGCTCCCTACTTGGGAACAATGCAAACATTTCACAGTCCCAGTCCCAGTCCCAGTCCTAGTCACACTCACAGTCGCAGTCACAGTTGCACAGGCGAGGAAAGTAAACTTTTCTGCATCAATTGTTGCCACACCCGTGCCGTGTCTCCCTCTCAACTATATCCCCTAACATTGGCATTGCCTTATGAACTCGATTCGACTTCCAGTCCCGGCAGTCTCTCCCACTCCGATGAGCACGACAATAAACTCACCCAACACCCATTCGCATACAGAGAAGTTGGGCATCCCTAACAAATCTCTTGCTCTGGGAAAAGTATGCAATGCTGCTTGCTCTGTGCCAATAGTTGGCTGTATTTTCTTGTGTAATCATATGGAAAAGTGAATTTGCAAATACTACATGCGATTGCGAGTCCTTGTATCATGACATCCAGTTATCCAAAACAGCGTGGCTTCAAAGGATTTGCCCAAAAGACTTTTAAAGCTCTCAAGCAGGAGCAACTTTTACTCTTTGTCTTTTCCACACACACACACACACACACACACACTCACACACACACTTCTATATAGATTTGCATATCAATTATTAAAAATAGTTGAAAATTGTCAAAAAATACTCAGCTTTGTCTGCTTATTAACCGTCTGACGCTGATTGCAGGCAATGTGAATAATACCCAAAGCACTCAAAGTATTCAAAGCATTTTCTTTCGACACTTATTTGCATTTGCTGATGAGTGTCGCTTGTCGGTTGTCGTTTGTCGGTTGTGATTGTCGTTTGCAATTTGCTGCTGCCAAGTTTCAAGTTATTTGCATAGTCATGGTTACAACCTGATCCACCAGTACAGTGGCAAAAATATTATGTGACAAAAAAACACACACACACACACACCCACACACACACACACACAAAAACATCGAAAATCAATTTTGCCTTTCTTAGTTTTAATTGCTAGCTGCAAACCCTGCCTAGTTGGGTGGAGTGACAAAACACACAAAGCGCCTGATTTTTAATTGGAAACCAAATATTATGGCCATGGAATTTATTTTGAAATTGGTTTGTGCTTAGCTCTATTTTTTGTAGTTGCATTTTTTGTGGTATTTCAAGAATTTAATTAAAAATTAGTCAAAGCAAAAATGTATTAATAAAGTTTTTCTTGTTAAGATACAAACGGCCTTTAACAATATTATAACAAATATTCTGTGCATTGTGCAATTTGCGATTTTGGAAAAATCAACGCAGCGGAAATAAATTCAAATAAGCAAAGGGAAAATTGCGAAATTTTCTATTGCGAATGCACAACAATTTTAACTTATGAAAGATGGACGGACGGATGCACTGTACTGAAATGCTTTATTCGTGAATTAAATTTAGTGTTGCCTTATTATGGATTTACTGGGGGCAACTTACCTGAGGTGGGATCCGGCAGCTCGCCGGTGATTTCGATGTGCAGCTCCAGAAAACGCTGCAGCGTCACATTCGTGGGAAAAGCCTGGACTCCATTGTAGGGTATACGATGTTCGGCACGGCACTCGGGGCATTTGACCTGCAAGTGCAATCAGACGTAAGTAACTGCAATTACAAGTCTATCAACCGATGCAGTGAATTGACGCAGCCAATTTCTGATGAACATGATATATTCATTTTTGTAACACGCTTTAAAAACCCTCACAGTTTAAAGAACTCTTCGGTACAGGCATCTTAAGCGAGTTTTTGCGCTGTTTATTCTCCGTCTCAGTTTTTCGTGGCCTGGCCTAAAAGTGTAGACAAATCTCTTGGGCTTGGCCAGCACTGGACAGTTATTGGTTGGTGTTCAACCAACTTTCACGATACGCCTATTTGGCCAGTGCTATTTGGCAAAGAATGAAAAATGCTTACCAATTATTTGCGTGGCGCTGGCGCAAAGCCAAAACGAATTTATAAATACACGCACACACACACACAGACACACACACACACACACTCTCACACAGATTGCGTCTATAAGTAGCGCAGTAGACACATTTTCATTGTATATACATATACGTCTATACATATATATAGATAAGTATGCCTGCTCTATATGTAAATTTTATAATTTTTCAGCAGCAGCCAACGTGAAAAAAAAAATAATAACAACAAAAATCAACGCAAATGCGCCGCAAGCAACAAGAAAAAATATATATATACAAAAAAAAAAAAAAAAAATATCACGTTGATGAAAAACAAAAAGAAAAAACTCAACTCATTTCCACAATGTTGAGATGGCTTTTGGACAAGGCAAACGCTGTTTTCATTTGCCTACATGCGATTTTTTGGGGCTTTTGTCGAGCGATTTATTAAGCAGCTTTTGGCATGTGACGTAGTTGCTGAATAAATACGCCGCATTTAACAAAATTGCTTCAGACACACGCACAACCACACACACACACACACACACACTCGCACTCACACACATACACTAGTACCAGTTGGCTTATGCATTTGGCTGTGATTATGATTTATGGGCTTCTGTGTACAGATGACAAATAATCTTACCTGACGCCGCACATAGTCGACCAATCCCTCCATGCACGGCTCCATACAGAAGGAGTGCTGGCATGGCAGCAGCTTGGGTATGCGATACCTGTCCAGGCACACGCAGCACGTCAACAACTGTTCGAATTGTTCCATGGCTCACTGTAACAGATAGACAAGGGGGGAGTAAACGCAATCAGATATCATTAGACTTGATTTGATTAGAGGGCTGCAGAGACAAAGTCCTGTCAATTTGATATTCATATCATTATAAATTCACGTATTCCTCCTGCCGCAAAGCTCATCATAAGTCGCCCCCCAAATCGGATTGCCACATCCCGAGTCCTCCTCACATTTAAATAAGCAGCATCAACGGGCAGGCACCCCAAATTCAGGAGCATCCTCGCCATCTGCCGTAGGATGACCATTTCTGCTGCCATTGTCGTAAATCGCGGGCTCTTTTGCCCCTCACTAGTCGCCCTTGGCTTCATTTAGCCTTCGCAAATATTCTAAGCCACAAATCTGCTTATAGCTGGGCTTCATTAAAAGCGGTTTATTTAAAAGAACTCAATACGGCTCTCACACAACAAAAACAACAAAACAACAAAAAAGGAAGAAAAATGGGCTGACAAAATGTAAATAGTCTCAACTGACAGATAAAGTCAGTTTCAGTTGTGTGCTGCACAGTGACTCAGCTTAATTATAAGCACTCTCGAATGCTGGCCGAATGAGTGTACTCATGAGTGCACTCAAACTGCCAATTGATGTGACCACAATATCGTTTTGGGTGCTGTTTGGCCACAAAGTGGAGTTTAGTATTCACATGGAATCAGCTGGTGAAATATTACCAATATTGAATTGTGTCGATATCTGACCACAAAGTTGAGATTACAATAAAAACAAGTGCAATTGCAGAACTTACAGTTTGAATTGCTTTATGATAAATGTAAAGAAGTTGAAAATTAATCTGAGAGGGAGATATTATATTAATCGTGCTTAAAGCATATATTGATAACATTCTCATAATAATTACAATATTTAATTTGCCATTCAAGTGTCACTTGATGCACTTGAACTGCGTTGAAAAAGAGAGAAAAATTGGAAACTTTTAACATTTGCTTATGTGTAATATCTAGCAGTTTGACGCATGCTCAATGAAATTCTCATTTCTGGCCAAAAATAAGCGAAAAGTGAGCAGCTTTTAATAATAAAAATGACACAGATTTCCCATGAAACCCACGAAAATATTTGTGCTCTATGCGATCCTACTATATAAATAAATGCAATTTCGCGCAGCAGACTCGTATATTGCGTATACGCCACGTCAACATTAAAGCAAGTCTGGCGCTGCCACGCCCCCCTTCACTCCCCATTGCGGATGACGGTGGATAATGGACGGTGGAGGGTGGAGGGTGGAGAGGGGCACTGCGAGCACTTCCTGCACCAATAAATAAACATCGAGGTGCACCACAAATTGTCGTCCGCCCGTTGGCAATTATTGTGCGGAATATTTAAAGCGTCTGCCGTAATGCGGCCAAAAGTTCATATTATGTGCATCAAGCTCCTGCAATCCATATCCCTGTAACCGTTACACATCGCCCCGCCCTGCGCTGCCCCGCGCCTCCCGGTCCCGCCTTGGCTCTGGGCGCTTTTCAGTTGCTCAAAGGCTTATGCGAGTGGTGTTCAATTAACTGGAAAATACGCTTAAAATCAAATTGTATAGAAATTTTGTCGCCCGCTCAAATTGTGCGTGATAAAAGGGAGGGAAGGGATCGGGTGCGGCATCGTGGATGCTGAGCCACATGTGTGTGGCGAAACTAATTTTGCTAGTGCATCTCTGAATTGGCGCCAAAAAGGATTAAAATAAAAGGCATGCGCTGGCATAATAGGAACTGCTTTACAGTGCTCCTACCCCCTCCTGCCCCCTACTACCCCTGCTCCATGTCATTGGAAATGTAGCAGGAGCTCTGCGGCTGTTGCCTTGGCCACTTCAATTCACAACTTGAATGGGTTTGTGCGCAACAGAGGGTAACAATTTCAGAATGTATCCAAGTCCCTGAGCGCAATGGTCAGGGCTTTAATTTCGGCAATTCCATAAACAAATGCATTAAAAGCATATGTGAAGAAATCGCAGCTCAATGAAAACTAAATGATTCGAGAGTTTCAAATGGAATTCAATTAAAATCTTTTAATCCGAGGAACATCTATAAAATCTTTAATGCATTATTTTTCTTATTGCTGCTTATTCTATTATACAGATGGCAAAAGATGTGATTAAGTCTTTCGAAAGAAGCATTAATTCTGCACAATTCATAAGTTTTTTGCTTTCATCTGTTATCAAATAAATTTGAAATAATAAAGATAATTCGATTTCTGATCCACTGCCAATGAATGCTCAGCTGGTTATGGATCCAACAATAATATTTATTATTTATACTACGAGCCTTCTTAGCGATACTTTTTCTTTTGTTTATTCGCATGCAAAAGCATTAACCTTGATAATTAAAATTAGCCAATTATGTGACAGGCGACAATGGCAAGCGGAAACGGAAATGCGAAGATTTTGAGTTCATTACAAATGAGTTCAAAGACTTGCAGCCATCTAATGACCCTGGACGAGTGCCAGCTTCAGTTGTAGATACTTCAATGCATTCTCAATTCGGCAGTTTTTAGCAATACGTCGATTCGAAAATAGGTCAAAACTTTTGGCCAGCTGTCAAAGTGACAAAACTCGACGGATAGATGTGAAGTGATTGGCTGTCACAATGCGAAAAAAAAGACTAAACTAAAACCGCACACAAAAAGATTGAAAACAAATACAAATACAAAAACAATTACGAAACTGTATCTGAATCTGAAATGCAACAACAAATTTGGGTCACACATTTGGCAGAGCCAGCGAAATGCAAAACCGCAGACCCAAAAACCAAAAACCAAAAACCAAAAACCAAAAGCCGAAACAAACAAGAAAAACTCACCCACAGATAACGGAAAATGTTACACGTAGTTGCTGCTGCTGGTGTTGTTGTTGTTGTTATTGTTGTTGTTGCCGCTGCTGCTGTTGCTGCTGTGTCAAAGCGGCACTCAGGGGCAATCATAAAATGCAATTGGTTTGAACTCGACTCCTCGGAAGCGTTAACGTTTGATGCACGTTCGATAATTTAATTGAATTTTGCGCGTTGCGTCAATTGTGTTAAGGACAATTCAAGATTATATTGAAGATATTTTGTTGCACACACTTAACTACTGATTATTCTTCTTCTTCTTCTTCTTTTGTTGCATGTATGCATACATGCATGCAGTAGGTACTATTTTTAATATTTGATCGAATTTTCGGTATTACTATAATTTTAAATTTGTATTTAAATTAAAGCGCTGCTAGATTTTTGCAACGCGCCTCGTAGAATTCGATTGGAAATGTGGGAACCGACTGAAGGCAAGTGAAAATTGCCAAGCACATGAAGCAACGGCATAAAAGCGAAAAGTGAAAAAAAAAAAACAGGAGCACTGTATAATATTTTAAATATATACAAATCAACACGGCGACTGTGTGTGTGTGTATCTATATCTATACATATATATGCATACAGAGAGCGAGCAGCGACGTTGAGATACAAACAAACAAACGCGCGATCGAAATACGAACGCAAAAAGATATTCTTGGCATCAACTGATGTGTGAATGCGAGTGTGCAAGTGTGTGTGTGTGTGTTTGTGATTTAGTTTTGTATCTATGCATTGTATCTATAGCTGTGTACAGCAGCTCATTAATGAGTTACATTTGTTGCACGTGTGTGAATTGAAATGAAGTTTTCACATTATTTGTTTTGACTTCAAACCACAAGAAAGCGACGCTAATTGCTGCTCACAGCACCCAAGTAATTTGCTTAACACACACACACACACACACTAAAGAGAGAGAGAGAGAGAGAGAGGGAGACCCATGAAGAGAGAGACCTTCCGTTGACGTCATCAAATGACTGACTATTAATAAAGCTGCCGGCATTTTCCGCCAGCATCTAAAGTATCTAAGTGTGTGTGCGTGTCTTTTGGGCCGCAATAAGCCTAAAAATAAACTCCATTGAAAACTGGAACGCGCATTCAGCTATTTGAATTACGTCCCAGTTGTAACATCTTCCATATACATAGAAACTTCATCTACAATTTCACTTGCAACTGCAAAACTTTTGCCTCCGAATTGACCTCGTCGGGATTGTCCCAATTGCTTGGCGCTGTGACGCTGCAATATTCAGTGAATCTTCGTGAAAATGATTTTATTCATTAAGCCACGCGAACAAAGGCGAATTACTGGAACTCATGGGGTCCATTAGCTGCCTGCCTGTCATGTGGCGCAGTTCGGCTGCTGCTCGAGCAAAGCCAAGGGGGATGGAGCCACAGAGGCGCTGAATAGTCAGCATTCAGACAGCTCGGCTCAAGGTCGTATCCATGTTTGAGACCCTCGGGACGGGAGACAGGCGCTAAAAATAAGTAATGCCGTTGCCCGGAATTTGGCGAAAGAGTTCAGACTCCTAAAGATAGAACTGCAAATACGAAGGCTATAAATAAGAGGCAGACACAAGATGCAAGACGCAACCGAAACTTCCCAGAGCGAATTAAGTTTCTAGCGATGCCAAACTAAAGTGAAACCAAAAACTTTATATTCCGTTTAAAGCTTTAAAAGCTTATAGCAGCCTCATAATGGCAACAATGTTGCATGTTACTCATGTCTTATATCTCAGAGCAAACTATAAGAGGCAATGTAAATAAAAGCAAATCAAGCAGAAATTAAATTTCAAGAACTTTCCGCTCAAATTTAAAGGTTACTTATACTAGTATAAGAAAGTTTTTCTCTACTTACATCTTCTTCTTATTCTTTTTCCTGACTTCCTGTTCCTGTTGCGTATCCGAGGCGCCCCTTGGGGCCCTGCTGCGTTGCTGTTAACTGCGTTGGCTGCAAATGTAAAAGAGAGAGAAAAGCATTAAACGCAATGTTGCATGCCAAGTTGCATGATTAATCATTTCGAGTTTTTGGCTGCCCATCAACTAGTTACGTGCAGCCATAGTCTGTACCTCAATCAGACTTTGCATAGCGACCACACATCGATTAATTGCATTTAACATATGCCAAAAAGCATACAGCACGAGGCATGTGGCAGGTGGGGCAATAGTATTGTTTACCTGCTCATTATCATTACGTATTTCATTTCAATACAACAAAAGAAGAGCAGCAAGCAGAATAATGTTGCAGTTCTGCCACTGAGCAGCGAAAGGCATATTAACAATACTTAAGGCATTTCATGCCACATGCTGCAAGCCTGCTGATAAGCAATATGCGTATTTCGGCCTGATTACACATTGTTGAGCTTAATAAGCGAGCTGCAGCTGCAACTGCACCTGCAACAAGCGACAGTTAAATATTGCAGGCGTTGCTTTATTAATAATCCCCAGCTGTGATTCAGACAGCTAGAAGAATGCATTCCAGTGTAATTTTATTTTTGCAATTATTCGAAATGACAGTTAAAGCTTGAGATAAATCCTAGATATGCCACTGATTTCACAGTTGTTGATGATAAAAATTCACTGATGATCATGAAATAGTCTCAACTGCCAAATATTGTTTAACTTGAGTGATAAATGCGTATGGAATTTACTGCCACAGAGCTCAAAATTTATTGTTAAAAATTTAATATTTAATTTGAAAATTTGATTAACGAGATGAAAGCAAAAAGCATTGGAGATATCTGATCAAACTTCAAGTGCAACTACATTAAGTTCGCTGTTATCTTTTGTGGCACTACAGCCTACAAACTGAGCAAATTGTGCCTTGTGCTTGTGTTGTTCAACAATTAAGCAGAGTGTGACCTTGAACTTCAAATATAATGCGCATACGCCGTGTGGCAGAAGGGAGCTGCGGCATGCAGCCATGTAGCGCACACGGATCGGATCTGTCGAGGCTGTTGCATACTTTTGGGCGAACCAAAAATGCAAAAGTGCTTTACATAAATTGTGGCGCGATGCCGCCTAACGGGAGTTTAATCGCGTTATTCTTGCAGCTTACGCGAACAATGAACAGAAATTGCAAATAATGTTCAACATAAACAATCAGGTGTGAACAAAAAAAATTGCAAAATGGAAAAGAGAAAAGCGAAAAGGGAAAAGGGAAAACAGAAAAGAGAAAAGAGAACAATACATGTTTAAAACAAATAAAGAGCCATTGAAATGTGCGAGGAGAGAGACAAAAGAACTTTCGGTGCGCGAAATTGGCAACAAAAGCAAAACGCAAAATTAAACTAATAAACGCTCACGAAAACAACGAGCGAAAGGCAAACATTATAATAAAAAAAAGCTCAGAAAAGGCAAATTGAAAATGAAAAGAAAAAGAAAAACACCGAAAATTGAGTAAAAATGTCGCTGATTGAATAGAACTAAAAATAAAACGCGGCAAGCCAAGCGTCTGAACAATCCACCCAACTAAAATACACACTCAAAAAATAAATAAATAAAAATAAAATACAACTTATATAGATGTTTTGTAGTGTGATGTGATTATGTTAAAATGCGTTAATAAAAACGAGATACAGCTACAATAACAACGGCGAAAGCGTTGAATATGAAAATAATTTTGACAGCTTTTTACGATGTGGGCGACCAATGGGACGAGGAAGGGGGGAAGCGGGGTGCCTGCGGGTAGCTGTCAGCGCCAATTCGCTGTCCACCCAGCCAGGTGACAATATCAGCTTTTTAGCTTGTAGCAATTTTCGCCATTTTTTTTTTTTTTTTTTTTTCAATATATATTTTACATAATCAGCGCGCATTGAAGGCAGCATTTGGAAGTATTTGAATTGCTCGTAAACTCGTCTACGACACTCACTTGGGGGCCGCACTGCAATTTGATAATTTGAATTTTGATAACTTGGGCACACTTATTCGCATGCCTCGGCGGCACGTTGCGTACTCCAGTAAGTTGCACTGCAATTACTGACTGACACTTTTCACACACACGTCCTGCGTCGAGTTGCACGCACTACGCGCAGCGCGGTCAGGTGTACGATCTACAGGCACCAAATATATATATATATATATATATATACTATATATATATATATATTAATATATTGTATATGTATATATTTGTGCTATATATCGAAACTGGGTACTGCGACACGTCCACTCGCGAACGTGCTACAAATGAAAATGAATTTTGCCTCGTCGGCTCTCACTATATCGCCAGTGGCAATATCTTTGATGATCAGCCGTTCTGAGGTGAGTTTTATAAATATAACGTGCAAAACAACAACACCCATAAGCACAACAACAAGAAGAACAACAAATTAATAGAAAAGAATTTCATTGCTTTTCCACTTTCACAGAGAACAGAACGAGAGAGAAGGATAAAAAAAGAGACAGCAGGATTTTCACGCTCGATGAACCCTGATGAGTGTGGAAATCACTTAAATCTTCATCTTTATTTTTATTTTAATCGATTTACAATGGACATATGCAAGTATCTGTTCTTCTTAATTGTTGTTAAGTACATTGAGCAATTATAATTTAATATCTCTTTTTACCTCCACCAATTTCGCAGTTGCTTTTGGCATCCCACATCATTCGATGTGTCCAGCAACCCACGCACTCAACAAAAAAATGCATGAATCATTTTGTGTTCAATGTATATTTATAAAAGAGTATCTGTAAATACTGATATAGCGGCATCGACAAGTTTATACATTTATATATTCACAAATGATGGGTTTTCAGCAAATTCATTTTCAATTTACAAACATTTTCAACTTAAAAAACATTCACAATGAAGAATGCGAATTGAGTGAAAGGATTTTTAGGAAAATGTGTTTTTACCCCGTTTATTGACGGAACAACTTAAATAAAATTCACCAAAAACGTATATAACGGAGAATAATTGATTAATTAAAACTGTAATATACTATAAATATAATTAAGTCGTTAATTTTATTAAATGAAGTGTAACTTAAAATAAATCGGTAAGCAAGGCTTAATATTAAACCATTTCAGTAAAGTAATGTAACAGAAAATAAGTTTAAAATAATAGTTTTTTAAAAGTTTCGGTGGAGATAGACGGAAACAGATCTCTTTGTAGACCTACAACTATCTAAGTCTACTTACGAAGTATCTGTGCTTAATTTTCGCTTTAAGACGCTTTACCAATGCTAGAGACAAGTTGTATTTTTGTTTAATTATCTGTGGGGTACGTCTCATTTGCACAGCTGGGGATATGCAGTGCATCTTGTGTTGTACCACAGAGAGACACATCCATAACATATCCATAAACACACTGAGTACAACCGCTTCAACAGTGGCAGAGGCAGAGGCAGAGGCAGAGGCAGAGGCAGAGGCAGAGGCAGAGGCAGTGGAATTGCTTGCTGCTGCAAGTATGAAGCGGAACACATGCAATGCCAATAACACTGCTTTGCGTATATGTGGTTGTGTGTGTGTGTGTGTGTGTGTGGTGCATGGCAATGGCCTCTGTCTGCGGTCGGACTTCATTTGCGTTGCTCTTAGACTGCTTGTCTTTTGTTAAACACTGGCGGCAACATCAAGTGCAACAACAACAAATGCGTCTGTGGCCAGCTGACAGGCTATTGTCAATCCGCGTTGATGAATTTATGTTGTGATTTCTGCGCCTGCGACACACACACACACACACACCCACAACAGCCTCAAGTACTGTTGTTGTTGTTGTTGTCGCAATTTATGAGAGACGCTGCTATCTTTTCATGCTCATCAGCAAGATGTCGCCGCGTCGCAAATGATGTCCGTCTTGCACCAATGCACACGAGTCTGTTATGATGGACAAGGTCACCTTTATACACATTCGAGCCGTCTCTCACTATTCCTCCTTCTCCCCGCTAATTGATTTTTACAGTTAGCTTAAAGAGTTTTAATAAGCATGAATATTTTCCTAAGACATCTTGGAATCAGGTAACAATTAAGCAAGAAAGACACGCACTTCCAGATAAATCTCTAACACATACTATGTGTATCTTTATAGTCTTCGATTCCAAACAGTTTCCCAAGCAGTTTACGGTGTTGCATAGCCTGTGCATGCAACAGGAAAACAAATTAGTCTGCTGCATTGGCTAACTTGCCCAGAAGCATCATTTAAACTGAAACTAAAGCAAGAAAGAGGTTCAACATATGAGAGTTTCTCACATGGTTTACCTGATATAGCCAGGCTAATAGTGGCATCTATTTTGTTGCATATTTGAAGTGGAGCCCTTAGGCCGAAGCATGATTAATTACAACTGATGGATGGCCAATTGGTCGACGCGACTGGCATAACGAGCACCACAAACAGGCATTATTAATGGATGGCTATCGACACACACAATCACACACACACACCCACACATATATGTATGTGTGTATACCGATAGATAACTTGGCTAATTGCTGCTGAAGCTGCCGCTACGGGAGATCCTTGTTGTGGCAATAGTTCAACTAACTGTTAGACTCGAGTGGCAATAATAATGAATTAGCAAACAATTTCAAGCATCCCCCGCTTACAACAGTAATTAGCGAGAGTTGCTTAACAACTTTTAGCATTTCGTTTTTGTTTACTAACAATGACTGTTATTTTTTAATATTTATGATAGCATTTAATTATATACATACATATATTCATTATGATTGTGTTTATCAATTATAGTTTACGTATTAGATCGATGTCATTATTATTATTTTTTCAAGTTAAATTAAATTCATTAGTTATTTTCATTTCTTAAATTAAATATTTTTAAACATTAAGCAAGTTGAATAAAATCTTCCCACTGAGAAAGCTACTCCTCCGAGATACATTTGTCGAGCAACCCATTCACTTGGCTTAGGCTAAAGCTCTGGCAAATACAAACTATTTTAGTCAGACAAATGGCGTTAGGCACATAATAACCAATTTCTCTAAATACGGCCATAATTATGAACGCCTAAACCTAAACACATGCAAACATATGTGTGTGTGTGTGTGTGTGTGTTGGTGTTGGTGTGTGTGTGTGTGTGGGTGTTGGTGTGTGTGTGTGTTTTCGGTGAGTGTTTGTGTATTTGTTTGCCGCCTGCTTCATTTGAGCGTGCTTGTTCTCGCGCTGGCTGCTGGTCTGGGCCTCTGCTGCTCGGAGATGGGCTCAGGTTTGGAGAGGGTGAGGATTGGGTGGCTAGGATTTGTTGTAATTAGGCATGCATAAGCATATGCTGTCGTCTGCGCTCAAAGCAGCCCACAGAACCGTAGCCTGAGATGAAAACAGCGCTTGTGCTGGTCTGAGCAAACACAGCCACTAACCAAGTAAGGGTGCTCTAAACACAAGTGATTGACTAGAGGATACCTTTAACCCTGCACTGTAATAAGATCCCACTTAAACAGGGAATTCACTTACATATAGATATCCATATTGATATCATATAGATATCGAATTTACATTTAAAAATAAACAAAAATATCTATAGATCTATTTGTATCTGGTTGAGTCATCGACCTACTTAATTCTGCGCTACAAAACATTCTTCGATATTGGAATATCTGAACATACATATACTCTATATCTCCCTTTTACATACATTTGCAACAGCTCATGCTATCCTTCCAATCACCTGTAGTAGTTACGTGGTATGAAGGAGCAGCAAGCAGCTTGAAGCGCGCCTACGAGGAACCCTCCCATTACATAATTGATTGTGCTTGTTGCTGTGCCGGCTTTTTGTCATTGTTGTTGTTGTTGTTGTTTTCAGGAGGCACTAGCACGCTTTTTGGCAACCAAACTTAGCTCAACTCGATGGCCGTGTTGAGTGTTGAGGATGGGAATAGGTTTAGAGTTGGGGTTTGGGTTGATGTCGCCTTGCTCCTTGACTGCCATAATTGATTGCTTTGCACACGTCACAAGCCACATGAGCAGCCCATAGGCGACAGCAACAGCATGCCCCAAAATGTGTCCGCGTGTGCTCATCATTTGTAAGATATTTTTAAGCGAATATTTCTTTAATTAGTTGAGGCAGCTCAAACAATTAATTTGCTTCAGGCAGCAGCCGCAAAAATAAAAGGATCAGCCGCAGGCGTCGTCTTCGTGGTACATTGACCACAAATAATATTGCACAAATGTTGCCATAGCCACAACACACACACACACACACACACACACACACACATACACATATGCATTGACATTTGCAAAATGTATTTTCTTAAATTAACATTGGCAGCATTTGCAGGCGCCATTAAGACAAGGCCCATTCGCCAGGCCACAGTTTGCGCCTTGGCGTTGCCTTTTTTGCTTAATGGCCAACAACAAGCGTAAATATATTTTCCGTTACTCTGTGTGTGACAGTGTGTGTACTTGTGTTTGCTTTTGAGGCATTTCGTTTGTGGCCGCAGCTCGGGGCAAGAACATTTTCGGTTGGCCACCGTGTGTCAACAGTGGCTGCAACTTGTTCTGTTGCTTCTTTAAATTATGTAGCAACTTTTGTGGTGTTTGCCTAGGCGAAATACAAAATATATTGCGGGCACCCAAAGGGTGGCAAGTTAGAAAGCTCCCAAAAATACGCACCATTAGGCGTTGTCCTTGCACCTGCTCATAACCCATTCGCAGACAGAGCCTGGTTGTAAAACAAATGCCAAATGCGCTGTAATGGGTGGACATTAACTTTTAACCTTTAGGCACAAATTACCAAATTTTTTGTCGTCCCCCAGTGACACACACGGCCCCACACACACACACACGCACACACACACACACACACCCACACGCATAGACCAAAACTTGTTTTGCCACAAGGCCTCGCAGCGTAAAGTTCAGCCCGGATGAAGCAGGCAAAACAGCAAACGCATAAAATGTCACCCAGATGGGTAACACGTATACGAGAATGCGGCAGGACTTCGATGAGGTAGCTGTTGCTGCCACCACACCCGCGCTGCGCATCAAGCTGATTATGATGGTGATGATGATGATGATGATGATGATGCCGCTGATAAGAGCCGACTGCAGAGTCATGACGTTGCTGACGGCTGACTTCGCTGCCTGCTGATAGATATATATATCACAATTTTAAACAGCAATCACAAGATACATATATGTATGTATGTGTGTATGTGTGTATGTGTTGCATATGTAGATTTATGACACACACATTTATAACATCCGATAAGTCGCTGCTGCCGGCAGCTGAAAGCCAAAATCCGTCGCCTGTGAAAATAAAGCAAGCGGCTTTTTCAAATGGAAATTGATTTTGAATATAGATGGTTTACAAAGTGTATGATTCAATCTCAAATTTTAATGACAGTTCAATATAATGAATAAGATTTCAATTTCGTTTTCAAATCAAATTTATGCATTTTATAAAAAATCAATATGCTTCTGATATACTTAAATGATTTTATAGGGGAGCCATTATCAATTACAAAGTTGAACTTCAGCATAATAATGTTGTCTATAAAACTCATACATTATCTTTCAATTGGAATTTGTCCTTCCATTGTATCCATCCATCCATACATTGGTAATTTAAAATCTATTCTCGATTATTCTCTAACTTTTATAGGTTAGTACTAACTATTAAAGTAAAGTAATAAGACTTTTACCATTTTTTCACTTTTATAGTGCATTTGATGAAATTCTGCTCTATAAATTGTTGCTGCTGAGGGTTTATTTATTTTCCTGTTTATCAAATTCGATTTGCGATAACATTGAGCGAGAAGATTGACCGGATTAAACATTGTCACCACGCCCCTGTGTGGAGGAACATTATCAATGCAATCGGCACTTGTGACCAGTGCAACTTTTAAGTGCTGACTGCTGTTGCTGCTGCTGCTGCTGCGTGCAACATGTTGGGTGTCCTTGTTGTTTCAGCTGCAACGCCTGCACGCATTTTATGACTATGGATGAAGTACTTTTGCAAATTCAGCAAGCCCGCGAAACTACAGTGCTTTTCTATTTGTTTTTTCCTTTCTAGTAGTATTTGGCATTTGGCATTTGTAAGTTTTCCATTAGATTTGGCTGGGAAATGGGTTTTTGAAGTTGTATTTGGGCGCCGTTGGGCAGTGCGTAAATTGAGTCATCGGTGCTTCTCTGTTAAGTTTACGATTGAGCATTTAAAGGATGCCGCGATTGGGTTTCGCACGCTGTGCAATTGAGGACGTGGCTGCCACAATATATCCATGGCAATTTCCTTGATGTTGCCAGGCGTTTGTTGTCTCTATCTGCTTGTTGTAAGCAGCTTATATTTGCAATGCGAGAGGGGGAAGTGAGAGAGAGTGCTGGTTGTGAGAGAACCTCAACAATTTCAACATCCGGCTTCCGTTGCAATGTAATGGAAACCGAGCTGAGAACGTGCCACGCTGTGCCGCAACGTCACAGTTGGCAAATGGCAACAAGACTCAAACTCAACTGCAAAAGTGTCGCAAACGGAAATCTAAACAGAAATGAAAGTGACACAAGGCCAGCAGGGGAGTGCGGGGGAGACACAGCAGGATATCGACTGCTGTTACTCCAGATGTTGCTACTCCAACTGCTGCTACTCCAACTGCTGCTACTCCACCTGCTGCTGGCGCGAAAAGTCGCGTTCAGAATTTAGGTGAAAAAATGTCAGGACATAAATTAAATCAGGTAAACGAAAACGTTGCCGTAGGCACCACATCAGCCTTCATTAGTGTTAAACGACTACCAGAATGTGGTTACGCAGCACCACCATCCAACCACCCACCCACCCAATCACTCACACATTCATACTCATACACACACATACATGCAACATAATTGCCGAACCGCCTTTCCGCATATCATTGTGGCTTTTGATTAATTGCCCGCTGCGGCAAATGTGGCAATTATTTTAATTTTCCTTTTTTTTTCTGCCTCTCGCGCACAATTTAAGATAAGCCCAGAAATGCTGCCGCATTAAACATTTATGCGCCATAACTCCGGCACTGCCCCAAACCCACCCCAAGGGCAAGGCTCGTGAATATCACGTATAAAATTCTATGCCTCTTAGATATGCTCATAGTTCGCACAATATATGCAATATCCAGCCTATAACTATATATCACTGTGTACAGTGTTGTCAGCTTCATTTTCATAAAATTACCATAAAAGCGATGATTATTGCATCTGTTGGCACCAATTGCTCCCCCAGCTGATTTATGCAGGCGCACTAAAGGCCATGGAGTGAAACGGTGCTTAATATCTGGCTCGTTTAATTCTGTCGCTGTAATTTGCAACTCAAACTTAAATTTGGCCAACTTTTCTTGGCTTCGCAATCACCACAGACAGCAGCCTCAATAGCACCTCAATCCTCGCACCCCTCCACTCGCCAATCCTTCGCACGCCTGCAGCTGCAACTAAAAATGCACCGAAAACTTCTTCATGAGCAAAAAATAGAATAAAAGAAAATAAAGGAAAAGAAACTATTTTCCAGTGGTGCCAATCTTAAATACCCTTTAACTATGCATTTTCAAGAACTCTAATCCTAGTTCAATAAAAGCTGGAAACAGGCGGAAGAGAGCCTTCTTCGGGGCATCCCTCAACTAAACTTCCTTTTAGCATTTTTCCCAACTTCCGCACAACTTTCCATGAATCCTAACTACCAAGCTTTTCTTTTGCTGTTGTGGTGCAGGGTATTGCACAAAAAATAAAGAAAGAAAGTTTAAAGCGTTTCGCTTTTATTTCGCAGGCTACCAAAACTTGGCGCTGGGCGTGTCTGTCAATTGGATGACTGGTCGAGTCACCAAGTCAAACACAAAGTTTTTCGTCAACATTACGCAAATTAGTTTGCCAGCCGAGCAGCAAATGCATTTGTGGCCCTAATGACATTTATCCCACGACTAAGTTTCAGAGCCGGCTCCGGATGTGTACAAATTGCATGCATCGGGTGTCAAATGACTTTGATTTCGTGGTATCCAGGAAAAGAGCAGAAATCTTATGAAGGTTTTACTTACACTTGAGTTAATAGCAGATGTTCTTTGGCATGCATTGAAACCGCACTTTATACCTGAAAAATCATGAAATCAAATATGCATTGAATTACATTGTGTACCCGGGGACAATTATATTATCCCCTTTTTTTTCTTAACTCAATTTGCTGCCCATAAATTTGCTACCACAAGCGACCTTTCTTTCTTTCCCCAACACTCTAAAAAAAAACGAATGCGGCCGCATTTTCATTCGACATTTTGTTGCCGCTGCCGCTGCCGCTGCTGCTGCTGCTGCTGCTGCTGCCACTGCTGCTGCTGCTGCTGCCACTGCTGCTGCTGCTGCTGTTGTTGTTTCAATTTCACTTCGGCTCCTGCTTATGCGCAAAAGTGCGTGTAATTCAATTTTTCATGCGCCGCCAGGCGAGGGACTTTACGAGAGGGGGGTGCGGGTGGCACTGCGCTTGGCTACCTCTGCGGCGGTGGTTGGAAATTGTGGAGCATGCTTGGCATTAAGACAAAGGACTGCAGAAAATATGCGTCAAAGGCATATTTGGCACGCAATTTCGATGGCATGTCCTTATTGATGAGCGATCCTTTTTCAGATACCCGTTAACTGTTCACGGCCATCAATATTTGATGGCAGCCAAAACCTTTTAAAACTGGCCCTCTTTCCTTTTTTTTTGTTATTCAACTTCAAATTTGTTAAGCTCCTTTTTTTATTATTTATTATAGATGTGCATAATCATAATACACAAGAGGCAGACAAAAGCAACGCGGCACGTGCCCAAATTTCGCGTGTAACTGAGTGAGTGAGTGTGTATGAGTGTATGTGAGTGTATGTGAGTGTGTGTGCGCGTGTGTGTGCCTGATTGTGTCTCTTAGGTTTTGTTATTAAAACTGCAGCCTCTGCCCAATTCGACCATATTTCCTGGTGAGTCTCGTCAGCAAGCTGACTTCCGCTCGCCTTGGATCGGCAGCAAAGAGTGGATAAGATGGCAGAGGATTCACCAAGCTTGCCGCCGCCTTTTGAGGCTCTTGCGCTTTGGGTTCCGCAACCGTTTCGTTATTCAAAACGGTCAGATCATCACCGCTGGCATCTTTATAGTGCAAGAGGCTATAGAACTGTTCGCTCATGTCCTCATCCTCATCCACACGCTTCGAGAACTCCACAAAGTTGTGGATCAGAGCGCCATCCACAGCCAACTCGCTGCGATACTTCACGTTGAACTCATAACTGGTTGCATCCACATAGGGAGAGCGTGCGTAGTTAATGAGCTCTTGTACAAAGTGATTGGTTCTCGATCCCAGATACGGCGACAGTGCGATACGAAACTCCAAGCTCTTCATGTTAATCCGAAAGAGCAAGTTGGGCATGATCACATCACGGACATTTGCCAACTCCGTTTGATTGTGGAATAGCAGCACGGACAGATCCCGGTTTGCGAAGTCCAGCACACGAAGCATTTCATCCGAATCCCGGCTATCGAATGCGACTATTAATTATATCTGCAGATTTACCAATTATATATACAGATCTCACCTGACACGCAACGGTTTTAAATCACGAAAACCATGGGAGCTGCCATTTGGCAGCGAGTACAATTTGTTGACATAAACATAAGCACGCCAGAGGATCAAATACCGTGATTTCGAGTTTAACATAACGGCGTCCATATTTCAACTTCTTCAACTTCCAATTACTTAACTTACTGCGAATAAGTTGGCTTATTTTTCTAGTTTCTACGACTCGCAGGCCGAAACGCCCTGGACGAATAAGTTGAATGACTTGACGATAAATGACAGTTCAAATACCTGGCCACCTCGGTTACTTTTTACATGGAATCGATAACGATTGCAGACTGGGCTATTCACACCACAAGAATTGCAAAATGTCAAACGAAGTAAGCCGAATATTGCTAAAACACAACAGTTTTCAAGAGCTGAAAATATTATGCCTAAGTCAGTTTGAAATACCGTTCATCAAAAATACAATTCGATTAGAATTTCTGCCGGAGACAGTAGAATCATGATTTATACCTACAAAGATTAATTAAGTATAAATCTGCTAAATATTGGGTAATCGATTGCAAACGATATATTTAAAACTGGAACAGTTATCGATTTTATATATGAGAACTTATATTCGAGAGAACGTTGCAGTCGGGCGTAACCGACAGCGAAATACTATGATACCATAATTTGTGTGCTGTTAAGAAATACTCTCCAAGTTTGTTTTCAGATTTAGGTAGATATAAGATAGCAACCCTAAATAATCGTCCTTCCAAATTTGGTAACTGTAGCAATTAAATTGCGGGAGATATGGGCATTTATCGGTTTTTGGGGGACGAAGTGGGCGTGGTCCAAATTTTGTTTTTCAAAACTTGTGAAGGGTTTTACTAATAATATACCTATAAAATTTGGTGTCTTAAGCTTTCAAATTGCGTGTGATATACGGTGTTATCGATTTTCACCAACAAGTGTATCGGCTTAGGTAGGCGGGGTGAGCGTGGCCATCCAATTTTACATCGATCTCTTGGAGGAATTATCAGTAACATACCTTCAAAATTTGGTGACTATAGCTTACAAATTATAGAAGATATGCGCATTGTAAATTTCTAGGGACGAAGTTCCTGGGGGCGGCGGTTGTAGGCGTGGTCCAAAAAATGATATGCCAATCCTTGGAGGAGGTTACCAGCAATTGAACTTCCAAGTGGTTACTCTATCTTTAAAAGTGTGGTAGATATACGGAGTTATCGATTTACACTTTCCGAAATATCGACATTGTCGATTATGGGCGCAGATGTAGGCGTGGCAACACATTTGTTATCGGTTCTTAAAGGCGACTACCCGTAATATACCTACCAAATTTGACGTTCCCTACTCAAAAACTGCGGCAGATATAGCCACATAAAAATTTTTGGGGCTGGGGATGGGGGCGTCGGAGGTGAGCGTGGCATATGCCGATCTTTGAAGTACCTCGCCAACAACCTACCATCCAAAATTGGTGACTGTATCCATTAAATTGTGAGGGATATGTGGATTTATCGATTTGCTAAAATCGATTTTCGCGGTTTTTACAAACACAAGACACTTTAACTTTTGAGGGTACTTTCCAGTATATGTTCCAAATTTCAAGTCTCTATCTCTAAGGGTGTCGGAGAAACGCGCGTTCATACTGTCGGACGGACAGCATAACGGACATTGCACAAACCCAATATACTATTATACCTTCGGTATCATAGTACAAAAATGCAATTAATGCAGGTCAAAAAACTGGTCTCAATAAAAGATAAATGCATACAAACGTTTTTATTGACTACAGGCATAGAAATGAATTTCTTATTTGGCGATTTCTATATTCGGAACAGACCTAACTCGAGCATTAATCGTACCAACCAAATGTGTGTGTTTTTGAATTAAAAGTGCTGTTAAGTTGCTTAAATTGCTACATTTATTGCATTCTTGCAGTACTATTCGATAACCGACTACATCGCTAATGCGACCTTTGGATTTGCCCAGCAATTAGCATTGGATGTGAGTTCTGCTGAAGCGGTGGCATTTGCAGACATAGTTCATAAACTAGCCTTACATCGACTGCGTTATACATTTATATATATTTTCATATTTGTGTGTATAGTATATGAATATTATTAATATATATATATATAAATATGTTTATATATATTATGTTTATATGATAACTTAAACAATTACAAACATTTACAATTCAATTCTTACTTGGAGGAATATTACTTGGTGTTTCTTGGGTGGGAAATAATGCAAATTTTGGGATGAGTTTTTGGGGGATTTGTCTTAAAGAATTAGATATTAGTTATATGTATGGGTATGCGTATGTATGTACAACTTAAAAGCGTAACCCTAGGGCTGCAATACAATCGATTTTTGGATCTGCGATACGTGATTCAAGTGGATAACATTCAAAGCTACTTTTGAATGGATTTCTCTTAATATAGTCAACAAGATCTGGTCACTCTATATTGAAGATAAAACTATGTCGTTCGATTAGTAAAAAACAGCTAATAAAAAAAAGTTAAAAATAAAGCGGCAAGGCGTCTTAATAGGCATCCGTTGCATCCTGATCCGAGTCACTGTTTTCGGTTTCGGGAGCCACCGAATCTTCAGCATCGTCGGTCGCGTTATTGTGCTCCTCCTCTTCCCCTGCCTCTGCCTCATCCTTGTCTTCGTCGTCATCGTCGTCGTCCTCATCCTCAACATCGATATCGACGTCGACGTCGACGTTTTCACTTTGGTGCTCAACGGTTTCATCCTGCTCCACATCCAGCTCCGCCGTCTGGGTATCTTCATTGGCATCAACAGACTCTCCTCCTTGGGCGTCACTTACTGCATCCGTGACAACATCAAAAATGTTATTAGCATTATCCGATTCATCCATGTAAATGCCTAGCTGCGCATCCTCATCCTGGGCAGGCTGCGTGCTGGCACTGGCGCTGCCACTTGGCAACGAATTCCGCAAATAACTGAGCACATCACCAACGCCATAATTGAATAACTGATCGCTGTTCGCACCAGCCACACTGACCGTGGACAGTTCAATCAGCGAATTGGCTATTTCATGCACCACGGACGACGGAGGAGCATTGGCATCGGGATTCGTCAATGATTCGCTCAGTGGCGAGCAACTGGACATGGTGGTGCAGTGACTGGCCAGGGTGCTAAACACACTACTGCTCTGGCTGGACATGTTGCTGTTGCTATTGTTGCTGCTGCAGCTGGGCCGACGCTTAGCAGCGCTCCCTTCGCTCTGCTCCTGCACCTCCGCCACCTCTTGTGTCAACGGTTCCACCTCCGTTGGCAATTCACGCTTGAGCGGCTTCCTATCCTCGATGCTGCTGGGCTCCGCTTTGAGCTTAGCACGCAATTTGCTCAGCATTACATTTTCAGTGCTGTCATTATCGCTGCTGCTGCTGTTATTGCTGCTTTGCTCAATCTTGTTTGTGTTCTTGTTGCTGTTGCTGCTGCTCTTGTTGCTGTTGTTGTTGTGGCCTGCTAAAGAAATAATATTGAGTGAAAAAGATTTAAATGAAATTGACATCCACACAGACCAATCGCCTGCTTAGCATCGCTGCTTTCGCCCCCGCTGCTCTCGTCAGCGCTGCTGCTGCTCTTACTGCCATTGCTGTCACTGCTGCTCTCCACGCGCAAATCCTGCGGCACATCCACCGGCTCGGGTGTCTGCTTTTTCCGCCGCTTGCTCTTGAGCTGCACGGCTGCCTTAACGTTGGCGGGTCGCTTGCGCGTCTTGGGTTTGCGTGCCGCACGTCGCTTTCGGCGCATGGTCGCCACGTTGGAGTCGTCGCTGCTGCTGCTGTCGGCGCTGCTGGTTGCCCAGTTGGTGGCGCTGCTGCTGCTACTGCTGCTCGTCTCCGCTGGCAGGCAGCGATGTTGGGCGCGTGTCACGTTGCGTTTGGGATGACGGATGCGCAGCCGGATTGCGTCCTGGCGACGCGCTTCCTCGAGCACCGTCTTCCAGTGCTTGCCTGAGGAGGAGCAGACGCCGGTGCTGGTACTGGGTCCCATAAACATATCACTGGAGACCAAACCGACTGATGCTGCATCCTCAGTAGCCGCCTGCTCCATGTTGGTCGCATCACCGACAGCCGCTTTCGGCGGGGTGCTGCTTGGCTTCTGCTCATCCACAAAAACGACATCCGAGTCACTGTTGGAGTCCAGGCTGACCAGTTCGGGTGTGCGCAAATGTGGCGGCTTACGCTCCAGCACAAAGACGCACTCATCCTCATCACTGCTATTGCTGCACTCGCTGCTCTGGAGCTCAATGTGAGCGCTAATCGGCAAACTGGCGCCAGCCTGGCGGCGTCCCGTCTGATTGCTGCCATCATTGATGGCGGCCACTTCGGCATTGGCCGCAGCATCGCCGTCATCGATCTCGATCACCTCGTTGGCGGAGCGTCGCATGCTCAGATTGATGGCCACCGTTTGCGAGCCCACATTCGAGGTGGTCGTCCGGCGTATGGAAATGCCCGGCAGCTCGCTGCCATCGGTGGCCATGGTGACGCTGAAGGAATGTGTTGAGCTCGGATTGGTCACAATCACACTTGTCGAAGGGCGTGGCAAGCGTCCCCAATCGCTCGATGATTCGCCGCTCCCAGTCAAATCTGCAACATTGCCACTGTTGCCACCGCTGCTGCTACTGCTGCCGTTGCCATTACCATTGGTGTTGGCATTGCCATTGGGATTTGCGGGTGCATCCGCTGGCTGTGGGGCGCTACCATCATTATTGGACACCAGATCGAGCAGATCCACTTCCACCTCCTCGGCGAGGCGGGCCGAGTACTGCACGACACGATCGTAGCCAATCATATCGTAGGGCGAACGTGCAAAGTTGAACAGCTCGTGGATGAAGTGATTGGTGCGCTCGCCCAGAAACGGCGACAGTCGCCGCCGGAATGTCCGCGTCGGTATATTGATCATCGGCAGAATGTCGTGCATCAGCTGCATCACCTCGCTCACATTCTGCGTCGAGTTGCGCAACAGGCATACAATATCCCGATTTATCCACGGTATCAGGCGATGCATCTGGGCGGGATTATCTCTGCAAATGGAATTGAAAGCAATTCAGTTACTACGATTCAATTGGCCTTAAGCTGGGAAACTAGTTTATTATTTGACCTAAGTTCTGTACAAATCTATAAGTATCAAGACTCCTCAAATATTCATTCATTTTTATTTTTTTTTTTTAATAGAAAAAAGTCTAAATCAAAAATGTTTATTTGAAAATTTTGTTACCCTTGTTTGTAGCGCCTTGAAGGAGACATCTTCTTTGCAAAGTATGTACATATATTCCTGATCATCAGTCAATATAGCCATGTTCGTCTGCCCGTCCGACTGTCTTTTTAGATGCAAACTAAACCCACATTTGTAAAGTTATCTTCATGGAACTTGGTAAATATCCACCTTTTGGTCTCACTCATAAAGTCAGCGGCGATTGGAGCAGCTTACTAAATTATATAGCAGCCAAATGAACAATTGGTAAAAAGATTTGTCCTCTTTTTAAAGAATTAAATTTAACCAAGATATCCTGTCTAATGTCACAAAATTTGCATGTGCTTTAGTTGCTTATATCTGCCAAAAATATCATCGTCATCGGTTAAATTAAAATTAATTTAATTTAAACTCAGCAGCTCGACTCTGGTCTAAAAGGGTATGTAATCTTCGGCGTATTCGTAGTATTCGTTTCCCACTTTTATTTTATAATATTCAATTTTAAATAGTTGTATTTTTCTGCACAGATAAATATGAATTACTGCAATATTTATGATATATATGGATACGTATATCTGTTATCTGAGATCTGCGGCCACTCACCTGTAGAAGCGTGCGCTCCACTCGCGATAGTGTCCGGTGAGGCTGTCGCTGACGGGCAGCGCGTACAGCTTGCGATCGTAGACGTAGCGACGCCAGAGCTGGCTGAGCGAACCGGGGCCGGTGCCGACGCGACCGCTGTCCTGGTCATGGCGATATAGGTTGAGGAGCTCCATGCGATACGGCTCAAAGCGATTGAAAGGGCCGTGCATGCGATGCGGCAGTGCATTGAGATTGACGCCATCCTGCGACTCATCGGTGGCAGCGGCATCCAAGTCATTGGTCAGAATCGCCTGGTTCTGCAGCATGAAGCGCTGACGTCGAATGTTCACAATGTGAAAGCTAAGCGCCGAATGCTCCGGCGTGCTGCTTGGCACCGGATACCGGTCATAATCCTGCAGGGTGCGCACATTATGGATGATCGTCTTGAACGGCTGCTTGCACAGCGGGCATTCAGGTTTGATCTATTCAAGGGAATCGGAGATTAACAGGTGTTACTCCAACTGGTTGCTTGTCCACCACTCACCTTGCTCCATTCGCAGAGGCACTTGAAGCAGAACTGGTGCATGCACGAATCAGTGAAGCATTTGCGCCTGCAGCGCGACAAGCAAATGGCACAGTTTGGCGGCGGCGAGGAGCGTGCAGCGGGCGTTGTGCTTTGTCCAGCACCGACGCCGCCACCACCCGCGGAAGATGAGTCATTCTCTTGTGACTGCTGCTGCTGCTGTTGCTGATCCAGCTGTACCTGTTGCGGCATTGTGCTTACCTCATCGCTTTCGCTGCCGCTCTCTGTGAGATCGGCAAACTGTATGGCAGCTGGTGGCAACGGACCACCTGCACCCCCTCCAACACCTCCGCCCACTGCTGTGGGTTCAACAATAACAGAGGCTGCCACATCCTCCAGAAAGGGAGGCACCTCGGCATAAAACAACGAATTTTCCATATTTGTGTGGAGGAGTCAAAAGTTCTCCGCGCAGTGGAACTATCTTGGATTCGGATTTGGGATGGGATTCGGAACTGGACTCGGAAATGGAATTGGACAGTCGGAAGGAAGTTTGGGTTTCAATTCGCTCTCGCTCTCGTTCTCACTCTCACTCACTCTCTGTCCCACTCTTGCTCTCTCTCAGTTATCATCTGGTTTTGTTCGCAGCAATATTAGCAAGAATTGGACATGCGTCTTTTTTTTCCATGCCATTTAATATGTCAATGTGCACATTTTTGGCTTGCTGCAGTAGCGCATTCGCTGGCCACTTTTATGGCCAGCTGTTTGTCACTTGCGGTATGTTTCTATTTCACAATAATGTAATTATTCATTCGTTCGAAGTTGACGGAAAATAAATTTTGCTGTATTCGCTTTATGGTCTGTAGATGGGTAGCACTGGCATACTATCGTTGGGCAGCACTTTAAACTATCGTCCAAGACGAACTCAACAATAATGTGATTGCGTGTAATGGATATCGGTAAGTCGGCACCAGACAACTTCTAATTTTACAAAATTCAGTGGCACAAGTTAAGCCGTATTTTTTTTATTCCTGCAAAGGATAGTAGTGAAAAAAACCAAAGCACAAGCATATCATATTTTTTGCTTGCCTTACAATGAGAGCAGCGTACTGGCCACGACGGGAACGTAAGCTGACGCAACGTAACGCAAAATTGAGCCAATTTATCGATAGGTCGCGACGAGCAGCCATGTCCACCGCTTAAGAGAAATGCACTAAAAAACGCGTAGCGCGTAAAAATTGTTTGCATTTTGTGGCGTCGATTTTAGTTTTACATATTTTGAGTGCAATTTTTACCGACAAAATCCAAATTTTGGTCAACAGATTGTGCAATTGGAAGCCAGCGAGAGATGGACAGACGCAAAAAGCGCACTTCCTCCGAGCAGTACCAAATGTACATTGAGTTAATGGAGAGCGACCCAATTTTTGCCAGTGGACGCGTGCCGCGCGATTACGATCTAAATTATTTGACTCGCAAGTGGAAGGAGCTCTCCGACAGGCTCAACAAATGCGGCTCGGGGCCCACGCTAACCGCCGAGGAGTGGCGGAAGGTAAGTTTTCTACAAATCCCAACTTTATATGTTGTGCTAGAAAGTGCTATGGTCGGGGGAAGGGGGTCTTCAATTATTGGCGGCAAATGACACGCAGAATAAATATTGTTGTTGCAGCGATTAAATGATTGGAAGAACACGACACGTTGCAAGTACAGACGCAGCCTGACGCACAACGAGAAGGACATTTCGATGTCGTCGCTGGAGACGCGCGCCCTCAATTTGTTTGGCAAGGTGCCGCTGACCGGGGAGCCACTGATGAACCTCAAATCGGAGAAAGACGATCAGGAGGATGAAATGGAGGATTTGGGTCAACGTACATCGGCATCGTTCCAAAAGGAACTGCAAGCGGCCGTCGATGAGGCCATCAACGATGAAGTCGACGACGATGACATGGTCGAGGAGCATGTCGATCAGGAGGATCTCACCGATGAGAATATGCACGAACCCGTTGGCGGCATAGATGGGCCCAGTGTGGGCGCCACAACGGCAGTGAATACTGGCGGCGGCGGTTATCGCACCATTGTCGTTGACAACTCCACGTATGTGGAGGAGGAACAGGATCCCCCAGAGCCACCAGTCGAGCCGGTGAAGTTCGTCTGCACGCAGAGCGGTTCAAGTGGCACCAAGCTTATCAACGGCGAGCTACCCGTCAAGCGATTACGACGAGATCAAGTGATCTACGAGGGTGAGTTCTCAACTGACCAGCTCTGCAAATTGATATACTCATATTTGTCCCTTGTCAACTTGCAGTTAAGAATGCGCCGCGCTCTTACGCGACCATCCAGTCGAGCGGATCGCTGCCAACGCTGCACAACACAAAGATGCACCATGAGGCGCAGAGCACATCGCTGAGTGCCGCATTGAGTGGCCTGGATGCGCAGGAGATAGCGCATCAGCTGAAGCGTCTTGCGGACATCAACTACGAGTCGTTGCAATTTGAGATCGCGCGCTTCAAATTTAATAATCCGGGCTTTCATTACGAAGCGCCGCCCTTATAGTCAGCGCCCCCGAGCAGCAGCCGCAACCAACAACAACAGCAACAGCAGCAACCACTGCAACAACAACAGCAAGAGACGAGACAGCTGCAACGGGAGATGAAGGAGCAGGAGCACGACAAGGAGAAGGAACGGGCAGTTGAGCCGAAGAAGAAGTAATAGTTTTAGATTTTATTGACACACAAACAAAGTAAACAGTTTGAATTGTACATTTCGAGTGCTGCAGTTAATCAATCGATGACCAGCCGCCATTCTACATGTTAAAAAAAAACAAAAAACAAAAAACAAAACAAAAAGTTTCACATATACTAAAAAGTAGCCAGTTTAGTTTAAAATGTACGTAGTTCTTATTAATGCAAATCATTTCTTTATACACAGTTTCAATTACGAGTACCGTAAACAAAACACACACCGCAGGCATATATATATATATATATATATATATGTCTATATACATATTTGTATTGTCATGCTTAAAGGTATTTTGTCGACACATCGAATCCCCGCCTGATGATGTTGACGATGATCTTCAGATCGATCTCTGAAATCGGCATCTCCATCATGATCATCATCATCTTGCGGGTTATTTCGATTTATCGCATTGCTGCCTTTACTCTCCATGTCGCATCGGACACATAATTTTAAACAAACTATATGTAAAATGTAAAGAATAAAGTTTACCAATGATAAATACGCAACAGTCTCCTCCAATTCTTATTTATGACTTTTTCTGACCATGCCTTAAACACCAACAAAAAAATCCATTAATCATCGATGGCGACAGCGTTGGCGTTGTAAAACTAAAAAAAAAAAGTGCACTTTTTGGCTGACCGCGAACTAGACTCCCTTGCGGGGGGTGGGGGATGGGGCATGGGGGATTGGTGGAGATGTGTTTGCCCCCTGGCATCCTTAGCAACGTCCACGTCTGCCACATGCGATGCGAAAATTATTTTAACTGTTATGCGATGTGATGCAACAAGTGCTGATGACGCAGCCGATAGTTGGGATAGATGTTGCTGCAAAACAATAACGCAAACGAGACAATAACGAAAACGAGCCCGGCACGCCGCCTCGCAAGAAAATGACTTTGACTTGGCTCGGCGACTGCGCCAATAGATCATTTGGACGCCGTGCGCTGCGAATCATAAATTACAATTGCCGCCAGTGGAAGTGCTAGTGCCAGTGCCCAGTGCCAGAGACTGGAGAGGTCTCGAAAGTCTCGTCGTCAACGCATCGGTTGCCGATCCGTTAGTTGACCATTATTGTGTATGGATGCCATTTTTGGGGTTCGACTGCAACGATAACTGCACAACACGTCGTATGCTTAATCTTTGTTCGGTTCGGTTCGGTTGGGTTCGGTTCGGTTCTGTTCTGTTTCAGTTTTGGTTTTGGTTTCGGTTTTGTGGCCCACTGCGCGCATTTTGGATGCCGCCTGCGCTTTTGATGAAAGGCCTGCAAGCCAAAGCTGATTAACGGGCACACACACACACACACAAACTCCGATAGATGATTGTAGATGGCATACTATACTAGTCCGGGGCCGAGCCAGATGTCTTCTTCTCACATGGATACCCGTCTGAGCATGCCAAGTCCATTAAATAGTTCGTGTTGCACTCGTTCTGCCATTGACTGCGACGGGGATTGGAGCTGGGAGTGGGACTGGGTCTGCGACTGGGTCTGGGACTGGGACTGGGACTGGGACTGGCCTGTTGCATGGATCAGGGCACACACATGACAGCGTGTAAAATTTGACCCTTAGGCGGGCGTTTTAAAAGCTGAAAAAAAAGAGCACTAAAAAATCTGCGCAGGCCACAAAATATATTCTACAACATGTGAAATAAGCAATCGTTGCGCTACTTTAACTTGGCTGGGGTACATGGGTGCCAGCATTTATATATTTTATTTAATTAGGTTTTCCAACTCTAGAAATATTTGTTCGTAAATAACTTTAACTTTAACTAAGATACTAAAGTGGTAATCCTTAATAAACATCAATTGCTAAAGAGAATTACCAAATTCGGGCGTGCTTCCAAATAATATCTGTGCATATTTCCATTAGTTCATTATATAATACATATGTATATAGTTATAGAATATATACATTCGACTGATAGTCTTATCGCTTAGGATCGTCAAGTGCTTGTAGTGTATTTATTGTGTTTGGGTCAGTTTGCAATCAGTATAGCAATGGCATTATGTATTATAGTTGTCAGCAGGAAGCATCGCTGGCGGCCCAATTGAAATCTCCATATGCATATGTGTGTAGGTGTATGTGTATAAGATATATGCTTAAATTAATGTTTTATTAAACGCGCTGAGACTCTGGCGATTCATCTTCATTCCTTGCCATTGCCATTGGCTATTGGCTGCTCAGACCAACAGACAACAGAGGCAGGGGCAGAGGCGGAGTGATATAGGCACATGTGCTGGGAATAGGCTGGATGGAATCTCAGCTTTAGCTACTCTCAGTTACAGGCCAAGTTAAGCATGTTAAGGTCCCTTGCCTGGGCCAGCAACGTTCGCTTGTTGTTGCTGTATTTGTTGCTGCCAATGTTGTTGTCGCTGTTGTTGCTGTTGTTGCTGTTGTTGCTGTTGTTGCTGTGCTGTTCCGTTCTGGGCGCAAGAGTGCAAAGCGTTTTTATGCTAGCGATTATTACGCTTGATCCTAAAGCACCAAAGGGTCAATTGATGTTTGTGATGTTGCTGAATGTTGCTGTTTGCCGACAACAACAACAACAACAACAACAGCAACAGCAACCACCACAAATAGGCAACAATATTTGCTGGTGTTGTTGCCCGCAATTTGCTTTGGAATTTTAAGCAGCGCGACGGTCGCATCGCTATTACCATTTTACATTTTTACAATTTTACCAGAGTCGCCGTCGACGTCGACGTCATCGTCATCGTCATCATCCTCGTAGACGAATATCATTTTGCAGCTTTTGCAGCCTGGCCATGTTTTCTATGTATTCGCTTGGCCAAAATTGCATTTCTTTTTGGCCGCTGGCAGCGATAAAGCTTCAGCACTCAACGATTTTAATGCGGGGGGTTTTCGGTTTCTGTTGGCCGTTTTCGGTTTTTCGGTTTTTCGGCTTTTCTGGTCGTTTTTTCTTTTCATGTCCAGTGCTTTTAGACAGTTGATATATCACTGCTGATATTCTTTCAACTACATTGCTTATCAGCGGTTGTTTCTTTCTTCGCCATTTTTGTTGCTTTGGGGCGCTCTTGGCCAGAAAATTGCTGTCAAAAATGTGCAAGTTGTTCTCATGCTCGTTTAATATAGAAATTATTTAAGGTATTTTTTTTTTGTTTTTTTGTTGCTGGGAAAATGGCAAAGTCGTGAACGCTTTGTTACCGGCTGCGTCAAACATTTCATCTAGTGACGCTGACGACCATTTAATGACCTACATTCATGGCATGCAAATTAAAAAAAAAAAAACAAAAAACAAAAAAAAAAAAACGAAATTCTGTAGTTTACTTTCGACTCTCTAATCTCTCATCGGGGATTTTAAAGTTTAAAGTTAGCCTCTGCTCGATTACATAATTCTATAATTCTATAATGCTGGTCGATTATTTGTTCTCTTTTACATTTGATGATACGATATGGGAGCATTTGTTGGCGGCTCCTATATAATTATATTAGCATGATCTATGTCATTAAGCAAGTGTACATGTATGTGTATGTTGTACATGGATAGCGCAATTAGTGCAAAGGCATCGGCAACAGCAGCGGCAGGCAGTAAAAACAACTATCGACTGATGCGGTTAACAATATGGCCGGCGGGCGTTTATGGCCATCAGAGAGCGGAGGCAAACGACAGGCCATTATTGACGCCATTGGACACTGGACACTGGACACGGCTTCAGTTGCCGCTCCTGCTGCTGCTGCTGCTGCTGTTGCTGTTGCTGCTGTTGCTGCTGCCGCCATCATCAGTGGACATTGTTGCCGACATCGCATGCAAATTGTGCGGTGCGCTAAACATGCAAAAATCGCCGAACAGGCAGCTTAAAAGTACAAAAATATTGAGCGCTGAAATGGTTCTGGCTATTTGCCAGTCACTTCATTCGACAGGGCGCCTGCTATATTCCTCCACCATCCCGCTTGCCCAATAGTCCAGTCCCGCTGGCAGGCAGTCATAAACACGCACTAATTGCAGCCATGATTTGTTACACACTGCATTAATGGCGTTCGCAGGACCGCAGCAACATCAGCATCAGCAGCAGCAGCAGCAACAGCAGCAGCAACCATTCAAACAGCAACTAAAATCAAAGCCTAATTGCCTATAAATGGCAGTTTTGTACCAGCAACAATGACAAGGACAACAGCAACGACAGCAACAACAAACAACGCTGCACAAAATGTGACGGCATTTAGCGTAGCGCAAACATGAAGAACCGTAACAGCAGCAGCAACTGCAACAGTCAGCAACATGTTGGCGACATGGCAACAACAACAACAACAACATGTGCGCCCGTAACGATTTACCAAGCGTTATGCCTTTTGATTTATAAACAAAATTTAACAACAATGCATTAAACTTGCTGCTGCAGTTGATGTTCTGCTGCTGCTGCTGCTGCTAATGCTGCTGCTGGCAATGCAATTAGGAGCTTGATGGATGTCTGGCAGGTACAGTGGGGTGGTCCTCTATGTCGCCAGCATGTCCGACGCATAATCGAACGATCGTTCGATATACAAATCATTTGCTTGATCTCTCACTTGCAGCAACAGCAAAAGGCACCATCAGCAGCACCACCACCAGCAGCAGCAGCAGCAGCAGCATAGATGTTGCTCGCGTGGTCAGCGCCAATTACTTAGAGCATATCAATTATATGAGTGCGGCAGCGCGTTGCAAAAAAAAAGGCATCAAATGATACGCAGTACGATGATTCGCAGACGAAGGAGTTGCTGCTGCAGTTGTTCCTGTTGCTGCTGCTGCTGCTGTTGCTGCTGCTGCTGCTGTAATTGAACTGCGCGTATTGCAAATTATTATTTTGTGCATTTGCAATGCAATTGCAACTGCCTACTGGAAATGTGGCAAGCCATGCCCCCAGTGCGTGCAGGGCCATACCGATCAACTTTAGTCAACTGCCCTCCTTCATCTCCCCCCCTTTTCCCCTCTACTGTACCAGCGTCTGTTCGTATGTTTTCATTACATTTGCCCATTATGCGTGTACGTGACGCACAATTTGAAATTGGCAGCTTATAAGCCGGATACCAGCGACCAATGTGCACAATTGCAACATCACTGAACCTAACCCCTTCCCCCACCCGCCATTCGTCCAGCTCCAGCTTGTTCTTATGCTTTTCGGCCATGTGGCTTGCGGCAATGTGCTGGCCAATCGAGCATACCAGTCGCCGCTCAGAATCCCAGCCAACCCGGCCCAGACCGAACCAAAAATCCAACACAACAGGGTCCACACAAATCCAGGCGAGCGAGCATTCGAGCTAAAGAGCGAGTGTCTGTTTGTGGCTTTTGTTTGTTGTTCAAGTTAACAATTTTAATGCACTGCCACTTGACTGTTGACAGTGCAACACACCGAGTGCTTGTGTGTGTGTGTATGTGTGTGTGTGTGTGTGTGACTCTGTATCCGCATGTCAATCTGTCTGTGTTTGTGTTTGTGGACTATTGATTTTATGCACCCTGGTCCATAGTTGTCGTCAACGGATCTGCCTTTAACTCATTTCGCACATGCACTGAATGAATTTTCAACAGTTAAATCATTCGTTAAAACACTGAAACAAGCAACAAATAAAAAATAAATGAAACAAAGAAGAGAAGCTTGCGACGGCACGCCGAAGATTATATACTCTTTTTAATTACACATTTAAAAAACTTAACAATTATTCATATTGGATATATCTATTCACTAATGACAAAGTAATCGATTGGCAAATCTTTGTGATAAACCAAGAAGGAGTTCATACAACATCATATGTTTTGACCCATGGCTTTATAAAAAAGGGTCCGATCCAACTACTAATTATTGTTTCAAATAGACTGATGTAACTAAATAAATTGCCTGAGTTAATGCGTTACACGTTTCATGAAACAATCAAACTACCCTCGGCAGTACCATAAAAATGCTGATTCACTGAGCTCTTTAAAGCAGAAAAAGGAACTGGATATCATATTTCTCGCAATATTTATATTAAGAGACAAGGTTAAGCAATGGAATAACTCGAAAATTTACATTGCAAACTTACTGGTGCATATTGATAATAAGAAGAGATTTGGCAACGCAATGAGAATCATTAATAAAGATGACTAAAAAAGCTCTTCAAGAGAATAGTTGGGAACAGGAGATACGCATTGCCAGGGTCTGAAAAATATTTAAAAATATATAAAAAATTATTTAAATATATAGCGATGAAATAAATAAAAATAAAAACAAAGAGAGAGAAAGAGAAAGAGAGAGTGAGAGAGATATTTTACAAAATATCTCTCCGCTTTTAAATGAAATAGTTTTTAGAGTTCCTGAGAATCATATGGAACGATCAACATTTCAACCGGTTTTCCTATTGTGTGTTCAAAATATTTTCAACCGTATATTTTAGCCGTTTTCAGGCCATTTAATGTATGCAGGAAGTCAAATGATTTTTTGTTATTTTCGGTTATAACTTTAGCTGAAACTCATAAGGTTAACAAATTTATAGACTTGCTGTGTCACTGGCCTTAACTAAAAAATCAAGTTTCAATCACGTGTAAGTTCTCAAACTAACGGTTAGCTTATGCCTGGTAATTGGTTTCAGTATAATCCTTAACAGTTGCTCAGTGGCCTGGTTTAACTACAAATATAAATCGACTCTGCCCTGTGCCAACAGTTTTAATGGGACAGTTCCTTGTAGCCAGCGGACCCAAATCTCATTGTCAGGGCTTTGGCTGTTGCTGCTGTTGCTGTTGCTGTTGCTGTTGCAGCTCCTAACTGAATATGATTGAAGTACTCGTTGCAGCAGTCGTAACGAGCTGGCATCTATCATGGCCATATCAAACTGGCATCAAACAATTTCAAATGGATCGAATGAAAAATCAACTGGCGTTGAAAATGGCCAGGCCAATTGCAATTGCGAAACAGGCAACAGCAGCAGCAACAGCAGCAGCAGCCTTGCTGACTGTTTTGTATGCATGTGGCGAATGTGATCGGTTGGCTAACAGCAGTTTTTAGCTGCTAGATATCGCTCCAGAACAAAGTGGCCAACGCGCAGCGACAATGTTGCTGCAACGAGCGACGCACAGAAGCAGCAGCAGCAGCAGTACCAGCAACAACAAACAAATCAACAAAGCAACAGTTGCTGCTGCAGCTGAGCAGCTGCCTTGGAATCCGAATCATCATCGGTGCATTTCACTTTGGCCAAAGTCAATGATTGAAATTCTGAGTTCCAACTTGCGGCTGCTGCTGCTGCTGCTGTTGTTGTTGTTGCTGTTGTTGTTGTTGTTGTTGTTGCTGTTGACCTTTTCGCATGAGAATCGCATGCTGATGATGGATACACTACTGCTGCTCAGGCTGTGGCTGTGGCTGTGGCAGCGGCAGTGGAGTGCACTGAATCTGTATATAGACTTGGGCACACTGTCAGCCAGACAGTTGCTCAACTGCTGCCACAGCTGTCAGTGCGCACAGCTCGTCATGGGCAATTTAAGTGGAAGTGGAAGAAAGGTTTGGGCTCAAACACACACACACACAAACACACACACACACACAAGCACACATTCACATTCGACATGTACATCGATGGCAGAATGCCAAAGTCAAAGCCAAAGCAAATACGCGACGGATAATTGCGCTCAGAGCCAAAAAAAAAAGCAGCTAAAAAAGCAGGCCTTAGAACCAGCCTTGGCAACAAACAGCAACAACAACAACATGCTGGAAAAAACAACTTCGTCCGCTGTGCAACGCGGAATTTCACAGCAGCATGGAAATTTGTTCGATGCCTTGTCGCTGTGTTGTTGTTGTTGTTGTTGTTGCTGTTATTGTTGTTGTTGTTGTTGTTGTAGTTGCTGTTACTCGTCTGCTCCTCGGTGTCTCTTTTGCTGGCAGTTTGTTTTGTTTGATTTGGATTTGATTTGATATCTGCTGCAACTTCAATTCCAACTGCAGCTTGCAGTTGCAGCTCCTCCAACTTATTTAAATGCCGCCAACAGTTTTTTGACCTCTCCGCGTGCCGTGTGACGCAGTCGCTGTTGTTGTACTCGTAACTGCACATGCGCGACCAGTCGCCCACCCCACCACCCCACCACACCACCTAAAAACCCCATCCACACACCCGCACACCACTCCCCCACCCCTCTTGGTGCAAGGCATCTTCATTGCAGTTGGAAGTCTTGCAGCTTAGTAGTAAGTTTGCAGAAAGGTTGGCAACAACGTCGCCGACTCGACGTTTGCGGAAAATGCGATTGACGGTAATTGGTTGACGTTTGTCTTATTTAAATTTGTTTTCTTTGCGATTTTCTTGCAACGCCGCGCCGCGCCGCTCCGCGCCGCACCCGCCACTACCTGCACGCTGCAGCTCCCATAAGCTGAGCTGGCATCGGATCTGGTGGGATTCCCATGCAGCATGATACATCCCATTGAAATCAATTGCTAATGACAACTACAAGTTATCTGAGAGTCTTGCATAGAGTATTGAAAACTTCGCTGTGCATTTCTCGTTGCTGCCAGTGTGGAGTTTTCTCTGCTTGCAGTCGGCGTGCAACTTTAATTGAAATGAAATGAGTTTCGTCGATTTGTGTTCTAGGAATTTCTTTTTGATTGTTTTCTTTGTAAATTTGAATGATTATCGAGGCAGTTGCAACTCGCAACAGTTGTGCAATTGGCAAGAGAACAACAACAGCAACAACAAAATAAACATCAGCAGGCAGAAGTCGACGACCCGCGTAATTGCATCACTGAACCCAGACCCTGGCCATGTTCAATAGGGTAAAAGTGTGGTCTGTACTTAGTCGCTCTCCCTCCCTCTCCCTCTCTCTCTCACCCTCGCTCCATCTCTCCGGGTAATTGAACTGTGCGCACTTTTAATTGTGTGCATGTGACGCGGAAGCGGCTTAGAACTGGGCCAGGATTTCTACCCAGACCCGAGCGGTATGGAAGGTGGGAAGGCAGGCTGGAAGACCAATTTGTTACCGCTACATCGCATATCGCGTATATCGCGATAAAGTTGCAGGCACGCTAAACGAAACCACTTCCTCAAATAAACATATTGAGCGATGCACGGATCGGGGAGTAAACTGCGAGGGAAGCATCGCCAGCAAGTTCAAGATTGAAACCGAAACTGATGCGTAGTTTAGGGCGATTTACACAGTTTAAACAGACGGCGATACAAATCGCTGGCACATGAGCCAAGAGCTGACTCTAAAGCTGTGCTTGGCTGAGAGCTAAGCGGACGGATGCAGCTGTTCCAGCCAGTTCTGCTGTCTTCCTGTGTGCCATAACTGTAGCAAATGGCCAAGCAACATGCAGGCAAACAGGCCAGACTGGGACTGGAGCAGAGGCAGAGACTGACTCGCAGTGCCTGAGATTTTGTATATACCCTTGCTGGGGGTCTTATCTGTTCCTGTATGAATTACTCTCTGGTTTTTCGACGAGAGGAGCATTTTTATTGTCAGCTCTGAAATTATGAATTGTCTACTTTGAAAGCAAAATTGAAAATTCTGTTTGCACCTTCTACATAATATAATATGTAATATAATTATAAATTTCTACAAGAAGTTCTCAAAGTCGGTTTTTGAGATTTCTGGAAATTTTTACTGATTTGAATTAGGTTTTAATTATTTTCGTAGTTTTAACCAACATCTAGGGTAATTAGATTACTCTATTGAGTAGTTTCCATTAAAACAAGCCTTAATTTTCTTTATTTAGTTGGTAAATTTAAATATGACCCGTTGGACTTCGCTCTGCAAGGGTATCCAATCTTCGGAGTGCCGAATTAACTGTATTTTCTTGTGTTTTTTTTTTGGCGTAGGCGTCTGGAGTTTGTCTTTAGTTCCGCGGCTGCCGCATAGGAAAATGTTATAAATTGCACATTTGATGAGCAAGGAAATGTTTATGGTTCTTAAGACCAAATTCCAAGCCAGCTGTTTATTTCTTTCCTCCTCGCGTCTGTCCGTCCGACCACCTGTCTTCCGCTTGCTGCTCTCGGCCAGTTGGAGCCTGCCTTTTAGCGCTTGCATGTCGGCTGATTAATTGTGCCAGCGTCATAAACGTGATGATATCGCAATGTAAGCGCATTTTTCATGTTATTCAATTCGTTGCCGGCAGCTTTAGCTCCAGCTCCAGCTCCAGCTCCAGCTATGGCCAATCTATTTGCATAGCATCCATAAGCCATAATACAAAAGACTTGGGCAAAAAACTTGATCGTCTCGCACCGTTTTGGGACCGGCTCGCAAATTAAATCTTTCGATATTGCCAACTAATTACGAACATTAACGCAATTGAGCCTCCTCTATCTATCAACCTGTACGTATATACATCTATATGAATTGTGTATTTTCCTCTCACAAGTCTGTTCCGCATTCGGTCTAGGCAAAAGTAACGCAATTGTGGACTTAATTCTTTCCACAAATGAGCGCAATTCAGTTCGCTTTTAGCCAGGTGTCGGCGCTTTGGCAGGTGTTTCTGCCACATTGTCTCTGGCCCCTCAACTTAGCAGGAAGCATTTGGCATGTGTCCATAAATTATTAAGTGTTGCTCTATTACAATTCAAAAAAAAATTAATAAAACTACAGCTATTGCGCACTTTTCACCTGCTGCAGCTCCCAATTTGGTAAAAGCATGTTTAGTGTTTTTTCTGCTTCAAGTGTTTTACAGAATTGCTGCTGTTATTTTGTTCTTGTTGTTGTTGCTGTTGTTGTCGATTAATGTTTATCGATTAGCGGCGATAAAGGAATGCTCAAACTATAAAGATACAAAGGAAGTTGAACACTCTTAAACCTATATTCATTAATTAATTATTTATGATATTAGCATTTCAGCACTTTTTTATTTTACTACCCGATTATGCTGAAAATGTATTTAATTATTAATGGCAAAACTTTCTTGCCTATAAATGATAGTTAATAATGTGCTAAGCTTATATCTTTTCAAAATTGAAATAATTGAAAAGTTCAGTAATTAATTTAATTTTCTGTGATGTGTATGTAAATAAGATATATATGTGGGTGCTGAATTCCCGTCTTTCCATTCTGGATTCACACAATTATATCAGAATTGTGGCCGACTGCTTTCCATGCAACCTTTGACCACTTTTCCACTCACATAAATGGAGATATTCCTGCGCAATTTCCACTAGCTGTTCTCATTTATAGCTCGATCAACATTTTGTTAAGCAATTTTGTTATTGTTGTTGTTGTTGTTGTTGTGTTTCTCCCCACAACAGTTGCAGGTGCAGCTGATGACGAATATATACTGATTCAATTTCTAAAACAGTATAAATTTGAATCTTTACACGCCCACGTTCGAAAATCCCATTCGAAATGAATTCAACTCTTGATTTTTGCATATACAATTTATATATTTCTGAGACATTTATTAGACACAAATAGAATGTAGTTATAGTATAATGTACTCTATATGCTCGTATGCCATATAAGCGATATAATTGTAATAACTAAAATGTACACACTAAACGACTAAGACAATGCATTGCGAGAGCAAGAGCGAGAGTGAGAGAGAGAGAGAGAGAGAGAGAGGGAGACTCTGCAAGTTTCTCTCTCTCGGTCTCCATCTTTCGCTTAGCTTAGCTCTGTGCAGCTAAAGACTAACAAGAGAATAGTTAATTGTAGTTGTAATTAAATTTCATAATTATAAACAATTACAAATACAGCTACGAATACAGTTGACAACAAACGAACAACATTTAAATTATGAGGAGAAATTAATAAATTTATTTCAACTATTATTTGTTGGTAACATTAATGTATGCAAAGTATAGTTGTAGCTGTTGTTTGCCTGTGTATTGTTGTTGTTGTTGTTGCTGCTGTTGTTGCAACAGTTACATAACTTTTTCTAGGTAAATAATGTTCGATATTTGTAGTATTGCTTATCGATAATATATATGTATATAAATACTAATATGCATATACATATTTATGTATATATGTATATTGTTATTTTTATATGTGTATTTTGATATTGCTGCCGGCTCTTTTCCGCTCTGCTTCCTCTTCTTCGATCGCCGTTTGCAGCTTTATGCGTTTTGTAATTATCATTATCTTTTGTTAATTTTTGTCGTTATTTAATTTTAAATGTGACTCAAGCTGAAAGCGACAGCAAAATGAAAAAATGGCTTTTTATTGTGTTTTAAAATGTTTTTGTTGTTTTTCGTTAAGTTTTTCCCTTGCATCATCGCCTCATTTTTTAAATATGAACTAAAAGTGTCGCATAACATTAAATTAATCATAAAATTAAAATCACAATTTTATAGACTTGATGTGTGTGTGTGTGTGTGTGTGTGTGTGGGTTTTTTGTGTTTGTCACTGTGTGTGGGTGTGTGTATGAGTGTGAGTGTGTGTGTGTGTGTGTGTAGTCAGCGCTTCATGTGATTGGTTTTGGTTGGTTCTTCTGCTCTTCTTTCTCTATTTCTCTCCATCTTTCGTTCTCTTTCGTCCATCCAGGCAAAATATTCTTGAAAATATTTCATTGGAATTTTAAAGCATAGTTCGGGGCGCAGGGGAAGGCACAATTCAATGTTAATTAAAATTGCTGCTGCAAGCTGTAATGGTGAAAGCTACAAAACAAAAGAGAGACAGACACAGAGAGAGAGAGAGAGAGAGAGAGATGGGGAGAGAGGGATAGACAGAGACGGGTAGAGGAAATTAGTTAGTTTAGTTAGCTGCACGAATTTAATAAGCAAAACAATCACAAGGCAGCACGATTTGCATTGCCACGCCCCCACTCCATCAGCCGCCCCATTAAGCCCATCTTCTGCTCACCTGCAGGAACACACACAGCGCTAAATATTGGTGTTGCTTGTTCTTGTTGTTGGTGTCATTGTTGTCGTTCTTGTTATTATAGTTGTTGTGGTTGTTGTTGTTGTTGTTGTTGTCTGTGGGGTTTTGTCGTTGATGGCAGCGAAACGATTTGGCAACGAATCTAAACTTCACTCCACTCCTAGCTTAGCTCTTAGGTACATCCTACAGATAGAGCGTCGCCTGCTGACGCTGATCAAAGTGGTGTATATAGAGCTTCTTCTTTGATTTCTCCTTGGATGGCCGCAGATCCCACACCAGATTCGAGAGGCTGCGCGGCCGCGACAAGCGTCGCGTCTTCTTCTCCGGCAGTTTCTGCGAATCGCCCGAAGTGCGTCCCCCGCTGCGCGACGAGTCCAGTGTGCCCTCTCGCGGATTATGATGATTGTTGCTGCTCGAGCTGCGGCTGTGACTGTGACTGTGACTCTGACTATGCGCCAGATATCCGTGCGAATTCAGAATGCTGCTGCTGCACTTCAGCAGCACGTCGGGCGGCGTCTGAGAGCCAACGGATGCAGATGCAGCTGCTGCCGCTGCCGCTGCCTTGCTTTGGGCTGAGATCGTCGGCGGCGTCATTGCCGCTGTGTTGCTGTCCGGCGTCAGTTGCAGGCTGCTGAGACTCTTGTATCTGTGATCAAATAGACAGTGATTGGGTTAGGTCAAGTAATTAAAGCATTTGTTAATTACAACTGCCGCTCAATAATAATTATTCCTCTAGATATTAATAACACAGCACCGATTGTTGCTCAAGAAGTTGTTTGAAACTTCACTTCAGACAAGTTTTGCACTTTAATGTTGCATTTAATTTATATGAATTATGATAGTCTTCCACATCTGGGTATTTATTTTTTCTATTTCTAACACTTGTCATTTACCTGATATGAAACAGCGGCGACTGCGGCTCCAGGGATTCCTTCACTGGCAAATGATTGTTCGGCGTCAGCACCTTGCCGTGGTGTTGCTGGTGTTGGTGTTGGTGTTGGTGTGCGTGTGCATGTGGATTTCCGTGTGCGTGTGCGTGGTGTGTGTGGGCGTGCGAGTGGGCGTGGTGAGCAGAGGCAGCTGCTGCTGCAGCGGCGCTGGCGACAATTGCTGCCGTATTGCTGCTTATGTTGTTGTTATTGTTGTTGTTGCTACCGGGAGTTAGCGGCAACTGTTGCTGCTGCTGCTGCTGTTGCTGCTGCTGCTGTGAATGGCTGTGACTGTGACTGTGACTATGGCTGTGACTGTGACTGGTGCCGCCAGTGGAGTTGCCATTGCTGCTGCTGCCGGCGCTATGTGCATTCGCATTCTTGATGTAAAGCTTTGGTAATGTGGGACGCTGTCGCTTCTCAGCCGGCTTTTTGCCCGGTATTGTCTCAATGGGCGGTGGCACCGGCTTAATGTCTTCCTGTATATGGCTGTGATGATAGTGGTTCACCAGCAGCACCGAAGGATGATTGTGATGATGATGCGACTGCTGCTGCTGCGGTTGCTGCTGCAGCTGCTGCTGATAAAGATGATGATGGCCACCATTGCTGCTGCTGTGCTTATTTGACTCCAGACTGCTATAATTGTTGTTGTTGTTGTTGTTGCTGGTGCTGCTGGGCTGATGTTGTTGCTGCTGTGGCGCTGCTGCAGTGGGTCCGCGAATGAGGCTGCAATAGTTGCCATTGCCACTGCTGTCCGTGTGATGCGATTTGAGCGTGGGTGACTCACAGATGGGCTCGAACCGGGCCAAACCCTTGGAGAGCGGCGTCAGCCCGCGCACATAATCGTAGATGTGATCAATCTCGTTATACTCCTCAGCGATTTCGGTGCTATTGAGCGCCTGCTGCTGCTGCTTGGACCAGGAATCGCAGCTGGCGCTCTTCCGCAGGACATAACCGCTCTCGGCTAGTCCACTCGCAACGCCAGCGGCGGAGGGCAGCATGACGACGGGTAGCTTATTGCGACTGCTGAACTTGGAGTCCTTCTTCTCCTTCTCGCTCAGCTTGAGATCAACGATCTGCAGGCGATCGCGTGCATCCGCCAGCAATCGCTGCGCCTTGTCCAGGAAGCGTGTGTACTCAATGAAATGCTCCAGCTGCTCCATATTCTTGGCACGCTGCAGCTTGATCTTCGCATTCAGCGGCACCGGCACCAGATCCGTGTCCTTCTGCAGCGGCAGCGCAAACATCCGATCTATCTCCACGCAACCCAACAGACGCAACTCCGGCACAAATGGCTGCTTCAGCCCCTTAGGCGCGCTGCCATGGACGAGTCTGGGAAAACATATAGGAAAACATATAAGAAAACATTTCATTGATGGTTCCACCTATTAGCACTACTTATTACTCTTAATTGCACTCTAAATCTTGTGGGTTTTTTAATAATGATTGTGAATATCGAGTAAATAAATAATATTGTAATTTAACCTAAACAGCAACTCACCTCACGATGACGGGCATTCGCTTGAGCAGCAGATTCTTGACGGTGTGCACTCCGCTGATGCTGTCCTCTCGCGCAATCGGCGAGAATTTGGCTTTGGTATCTAGTGGCAGATTGATGATCTCGTCTTTGATGTTGCGGCACTGTAGGTACTTGCCATTGTCGTTCATCGTGGTCAACAGTTCGCCGGCATGGATGGTCCGATTGAGCTGCTGGCAGCGAAACGTTTCCCGCACAAGGACGCGACAGTTGCGTCGTCTCGCCAACTCCAGGACGGAGTCAATGCAGCGCGTGGAGCGGCCATCTTCGCTGAGCAGCTCAAAGTAGCCGCCGTAGGTCTCCGGTATGAGCACCTTGGCGCCCACATTTGTGGGCTTGCGTCCCTCCTTGATCTTGATGGGCTGAGCCAGTATCTGATATTTTTTGCCAGCGCTCAGAAATAGCGCAGTGCTCTGCAACGAGGGCGCTGATAGTGTGGGCACGCCCAGTGCCTGATGTTGTCCTTTAAGGATTTTGGCCACCGCCGGCAGCGGCTGCTTGGAGAAGTCGCGCAAATAAACGGGCGTCGCATCCCCAAAACGGGAGGCGGCCAATATGATTTGGCCATCGGTGGCGGCCATGTCGCGATTGAAAAACGATAGCAGCTTGCTGCGCGCCAGTTGCACATTAAATGAGAGTAAATTTCATTGGACTGGATGCGGCGCCGACTGGCTGGAGTACTCTTCCTGCTCCCCCCGCTCCTGCTGCCCACCCACAGCGCCTTCCTCAAGCTCCTCGCTGCACGCGTCACTATCAGCGCTGCCAACGTTGGCGTTCAGCTGATCCTCAAGCTCGAGAGCACGTCGCTTGGCCAGCTCCTGTTGACGCAGTCGCAGCAATTGGGCACCTCGACTGCAGCAGGCGTGCGCAATTTGCTCCTCAATGGGCGTGGCTGCCAATGTAGCCGCTGCTTGTGGCTGGTGGCAACTCTGGCTCTGGCTATGGCTCTGATTCTGACTCTGACTCTGACTCTGACTGTGGCTCTGGCTGGTCAGCAGTCGCGTGGATGTCTGCAGTGCGTAGTTGAGATACTGCATTCGGATACTGCTGCTCGTCTCCCGCTGGCCACAGTGTGCGAATTGTTGTTGTTGTTATTGTTGTTGTGCCTTTTGTATGCAGCTCAGTTCAGCTCAGTTCGTCCTGTGTCCTGCAAGAATGTTGCGCAAAATTAGTCAAAGGGTCTATTTTACGACTCTTACGAAAAACGACTTATTCATAGTCCCAATCAAGCGAGGTCTTCATTCCTGCAGATAACGCTTAACTAAGCGAGGGTTACTTAAAACTACTATTTTTATACTTAAAAAAAATCATTGTAAATAATATGTAGTTTTTTATACTTTCAATATGTAGTTTTAATTTTATATGTTGACTCAAGTTCTGGTTAAAAATATTTATATTTTTCACAAGAAATGCTGTTGGGAAAAGGCATAGAGCAAGATCACCCCGGGTCTGCTAATAAAAATGGGGGAAAAAAATCATTTGTGTATGCGAGGCACAACTTCTCACACAACCCAAGACGCACACTGGGATGCATCTATACGTCTATAGGTGTTATTTATGAGCTGCATAAAGTTGAAAAGAAATGGCAAAGTGCACAAAACGAAAAAGGCAGCAACACGATGCATGTAAATAGCCAAGATGATGGCGACAATGTCAAACATGCCATTAAGACCATTAGGCATAAAACGAAGAAGTAAGATATGCTGGAGGAGCAACTGCAGATGCAACAGCAGGAGTAGGAGTAGTGGACTCAGTCATTGGCCATAAGCCAGACCCCAACAAATGGCCAGACATTAAAAGTACTTAAAGGATATTTGCATATTTATGAGCCCACATAAATGTGGCTGATTACAAAAGGAGACAAGCGGAGATGCCGAGGCTGAAGCCCTGCATTGATCTGACCAACAGCTGTGCACATCCGATTGTGTCTGTGTGTGTGTGTGTGTGTGTACCTCAGTCTGCATCTGTGTGGATGGAACCGACTCACTAAATTGGTCTGTTATTAAAAGGTGCATGTTATGTCAGCACCACTTTGCAAACGATGCATGTGCATTTGTAAAGTGGATCTGCAAATGTTGCTCATAAACCGTTTATGAACCTGGCTCAAAATGCATTTCGCTGTTAGCCAAACAAACAACAACAAGAAATGCCATGGCGAAAACCAGATAAGTTATAAACCATTTCGTGCTGTACTTTGACTAAGAATTAATTGAAATTTTAATGTGTTGACAGTGTTGAAGAAGCCATTGTAATTAGTTTCTAATAAAAACATAGCTCAATTTCTACGGCTTTTGTTTTTGTTTGCCACTTTTTGTGGTATTTTGTTGTGCACTGCTTCCCAATTAATTTGCCAGACTGTGTCTTAGACGACGATAACACGGCCAGCAATTAATTTTCACCATGGAAAGTACCTTTTCCTCCTAGTCGGCGCGGAAAACTAACAGCAATTCTCACGGTTTGTAACTTATGTGGCGAAACGTGACATTTTCTCGGCTACTGGACAAAAATTGATGCCACAGTCTGGAGGATTGGCCAACTGACTAACCGGCATTGGGATGCGGCTTCCTGGCGCGTACGTGTCTCGAGTTAAAGTCCCCTGTTTGCTTTGTTAGCCTTTTAATTTCTTCTCCTCATTTTCTTCTTTATTTTTTTTTATTTTGTTTTTTTTTTGTATATCGCATGGCATGACACAGTTTCGGTTGCGCCTCGCATTTTACTTGATTTCATTGAGAATGGCTTAATTAATTTAGTGGCGCCCGTAAGCCGAACGGGCTGTGGCAAGTAAATAAGTGGCACAGGCTTAGGCAAAGGCACTCATACAGCTGATGGTGCTGCTGCCGCTGCTGCTGCCGCTGCTGCTGCTGTTGCAACCAGGGCAACACTTAACAACTTCCTGTGAAACAGCAAAAAAAAAAATAAATAAAAAAGGAGAAACTCATTTAACTTGTGGCTGACACGTTGCAGCCTCAAAGAAGCCCCACACAGACATTTTTTTCATATATACATATATATATATTTTTTTAACTTATTTGTTGTGGTTTTTAATAAGCAGGCATGCAGAAGAAAAAAAAAACAGAAACTGAAAACACAACTTGTGATAATCACGAAATCCTTCACAACCAACTGCCACCAGGTTTGTTGCCCATGACGATGACGTTGGCCAATGATGAATCCTACCACTTGAGCCTGCTGCTGCCATTGCTGTATCTGTTTCCTGCCCTAGGGGCAAGACAAAAGCCCCCGGCAAAACACTTGAGCAAACGAAGCAGCCAAGTTCCAATAAGTGTGGTGCTGAGCCACAGGAAAAGTGACAACGTCTCCCTTCCTGAATGCGGTTCTGACTCTCAAATATGAAATATGTAATCCAAGACGCAGGCAGCAGCAACAACCAACTGCCAGAGGAAGCCTGACGCATAATGAGATACACAACAACAACAACAAGTACATAGCTAAAAGAAACGAAACGGAAACAAGAAACAAGCCGAAAAAGGAATATTTTGTGATGAGGCAACGCCGCTTAAATACACTTCCTGATGATATCATATATTTGTAATTAGATGCTGGAAATTACCTCTAAAACTATATTTTCTAGTTTAAGAATATGAGTTTCTTACATTGTTTACCTTTCTGTGATATATGTCTGAAATATCATCGATAGTTTTAAAAAAAAACAATTGATCAAATATGAAATATTGTGCAATAAACAAACGTTGGATGATTGTTTTATGAAAACAAAACTAAAGCAACAGGATGATCGGCAATTCCTTTATTTTAACTATTAGTATGTTTTAGTAATAGAGTGTATATGTCAGATAAACCCGTTATTTCAATTTACATAATATACAACATTAACTGTTCCTAATGACCAAGTATTACAACCTCGGAAAGTGTATAAGTAGAAGTAAGCGCGATAAAAGCAGCATTCAAAGGGATTACGTAGCGGTGTGTATATGTGTGTGTGAGTGTGTGTGCCAGCAAACAGATTCTGTGCATAGGTGTGTAGGGGTGTGGACATTGTGTGTGGGTGGCTTTTGTTTTGCTAACAAAAGCAACACACAGACTCACAAAGCCAACCCCCCCCACCCCCCACCCTCAAAAAAAAAGAGAAAACGAAAAGAAAAAGGAAAAGTGTAAGGAGCACGTCCCGGTCGCAGGTCAGAGGCAGCCGCAGCCGCAGCTCATGAAAGGAAGCAAACACACATGTGTTTGCATAGTTTGTGTATGTGTGTGTGTGTGCGTGTGTGTGCGTGTGTGTGCGTGTGTGCGAGTGTGTTTGTAGTTGTGTCTGAGCACATTAATCACACTAAAGAGTTTTTACAAAATGCAACTCAACTCGCAGCCAGAGCAGAGCCATAGTCACTGTTGATGTTGTTGTTGTTGTTGTTGTTGTTGTCACCACTTTAAGCTGCGGCTTAAAAATTGTGGGCCCCGTCTTAGCGGCAAGCTGCTTATGGGTATACTCAGAATTCTCGCTGTTGCCGCCTCAACGCCAACGCAGCACTTGACGGCTAGGGCATTTATATAATGCAATATAATACGAGTAGTATGCCATACTCCACTCTTGGAACTGAAACTCCTTCACGCTTTTTCTCCTTTTATTTAATTTCATTTCCGTTTTGTCAAGCAGCTGCTAAGAACACCTTCAACTTCGTCTTCGTCTTCGTCTTCGTTTTTGGATTTGGCTTTGGCTGTGCCTTTAGCCTTAGCACCAGCAGCAGCAGCAGAAGCATCTGCAGCATCATCTTTTGTAGCTTCGGATAGTCCTGCGCTCAGTTGCCTTATTATGTCGTTCTTAGAGCTTTTGATTACTTTTTATCCGCTTTTGCACGCGGATCTGTTGATGTTGTGGTTCTTATTCTGGTCTTTCATATCTACCCCTTGGTGTGACTAATGACGTGCCGGCCAAACGGACAGCGCAGCTCGCCACTTGCCACTTGCCACTTGTCTCGCGCTGCTCCCAGCTCCCAGCTCCCAGCTCGCAGCTCGCCGCTCGTTTGTTTAGTCTCCATGATGTAAATAATGAAATAATATGGTTTTTCTCTTGTCCACCATGAAAAATTAACGCGCTGCCCAAGCTACCATTTTTTTCTCGGCTCTTTTTTTTGCACGCTTTTGGTTTTTATATCAGTGGACAGTTGGTTTTTGCTTTCATTTGTCAAGTTGACTTTTGGTGTGAGAAGGGCGTTGAGATTGTTTGGGTTCCGTTTCGGACTTTGGGGTGCAACCATAAGTTTGTCTATGGGCATTGTGTCCAAAGAAGGTTATTCCACTGAAATCCAAACTTACTGTCGGTTACAATAAGCAGTAGATGAGGAATATATTTGGATTAAATTTTGATTTCAGCTTTGGGTAAAACTTTGAACGTTTGTCTTTAAGGTAATGTAAAGGTAAGGTAAGGTAAATATCTTGTAATATCATTATTTACTTTGATGCCAATGGGAAATATATTCTATAGGTTTTGTGTAATGTTCATCTGTGAATATTCACTATAGTCATCGGAAAATTAGTCTAAAATACAGTTAAGAAGACCCTTTGTAACTATTTTGAACTTTTATTACGCTCAGAACAGAGTATTATAGAGTCCGATATTCTTGTTTCTTTAAAAATACCGCAATATAATATCATGGTAAGATGAAATAATACTCAAGAAATCCCTATTCATAATAATTAAACTGTTTCCGTATTATAAGCCCAGCTGAACCCAGAAATATATATCAACAACTCACATCAATACGGTAACTTTAAAATAATCCAGCTGTCAAAAGCTTTTCATGGCGACAGAAAAACACTTTGGGCCTTTTTGCTCTGGCCATGTCATAAATTTAAATCCGAGAATCGTGTTTGTGTGTGTGTGTGCGTGTGTGTGTGTGTGTGTGTGTTTACCCATCCATCTGGTATGTGAATAGATATGGCGATGAGCCATATATGTATATCTTTGATCTATATGCATTGTAGTACAGAATGTAACGTAGTATTTTTCTGTTTCTATTCAAAAGTTGAATTTAGCAGTCGGAACGCACCCAATTCCAATTTCAATTCATAAATGGCGGGGGCAGCAAATCAAAAGCAATTAAAATGCACAGCCGTAGAACGACACTGAGGGGAAATAATATTATTGTTGTTGTTGTTGTTGTTATTGTGGTGACGTTGATGAGGTTGTCTGCGCCAATGATTTGTATTTTTTTTTTTTTATTATTATTGAAATGTTGACGTGCTTACTAATCAACGAAGCGGTCAGAGTGGGAAACACAGATTTCTGGCTCTTTATTAATCATGCACAACACAAAAGGTTTGGTGGGGAGGGTAGAGAGAGAGGTAGGGGTGAGAATGTGAAGAGTTCTAGCAAAGTGACAGGAAATCGAAATCGAAATGCAGCCAGTGACATATGCTATATCGTATTTGATGGGGAGGCTCTTCGTCGGTAGCACATAAAATGAAAGAAGCAGAAAGAACCGTTGTTGACTGCCTTTTGAAGTGAAACAGCGAAGCGTTAGTGTCTGCGGCTGTAGTTCATTGAGCATACCCGGCCCAACTTTAATTTATGTATGCCTTCCGAGTGCTTATTGTTGTCGAGTTCTAGAGCTGGAGCCGGAGCTGGAGCTGGAGATGGAGCTGACTGACACTTTGTAACCGTAAGTTCTGTTTGCCTTACCAGACGAAACGAAAGTTTTCTTTTTCACTTTGATTGAGCTGAGTGTGAGTGTGAGTGTGTGTGTGTGTGTTGAGTTTAAAAGGGAAATCCCTTTTTGGGCAACTACGCCGCCATTTATAAACAAATGCAGCAACTTAGAGACAAATAGACAAGGGGCTGGGCCTGGCACTGATACTGGCACTGACAGTGGAACTGCAGCTGAGTCTGGGGCTGGGGCTGGGTCTTCTGGCCCAGGGCTTGGCAATGCCGAGGATGGGCATTGTTGCTTTGCTTTTGACCCAGAAAATGAGGAATACAATAAGAAAATGTTGCGCCCGCCTTTTGTAAGTGAAATTTTCAGCTATCTACTGCATGTCTTTGTTGTCAAAAATGAAAATAACAAAAAATATCCAATACAAATCGAGTTCGAATGGAGAGTGTTGCCAGCAATCGAAGATGCCTCGCCAGCACTGCTGAGATGTGCGTTGGTGTCAACTCTGCGACAGACCATTAACTTGTCATCCAACAGCGCAACGGATCGTGGGCAGCAATAGACATATAATCGAGCTGATAAAATGTTTATTTTGTTTTTTTGTTGATTTTTCATTGATTGTGAGCAGTGAAAGGCTTATAGAAAAGGTTAGAACTTTTATGGAAAAAACACCTTTCAAAATGCCATGTTTCATTTGGAGGTAACTAAAATGGTTAAAGCATATTTTAAAGCATGTTGTGAGGGGAGAAATTGGCTCAAATTTAAATGACTTTGTTGTCAAATTGAATAGAAACTTCTCTGAATAAATCACGAATGGGATTAAGTCAATATAATTATATATTACTCAAATACTGAATCTAACTTGTTGAAGAGATTAATATTTTAAATGACTATTCTTTTGCTGGCTTAATTTGTGTTTGAATATTTTAAGCCGTTTATTTGATAAGTTTTTAGACCATTAAATTAAATTAGCAGCTCAATCTTTTTTTTTTTAATAATTTGACTGATGACTATGTTTAATTATAGATATTTTTTAAATATAAACATATGTATATATTTGAATAATTATTCATTTTTTAAGTCCCAAAGCCTTTTATTTATTCATATTTATTATGTTAATGTTGTTTGTTTTAATTATGTTTGTATGCATATATTACTAATTATCAATTTCAAACAATTTTATTTTATTTTCAACATTTTTCCGTAGCACAATTTTATCCATTCTTGACACGTCAAATGACTAGTTATTAGCTGTTTAAAGTTTCACACTATCCAGACACAATAATAATTTTCACATTTAACCCAATTTCTAGAGCATGACGCTAATTACTTTTAAATGATATATATATATATATATATATTTATATGCATATGTTTTGTACCTTGGATATTTACATATTTTTTATGAATTGCGCTCACCTAATATATTCCACAACCACTGTGGTGGCTGCTCCAAAAAATGCCGTTAAATATGTACAATAAAGATTTACACCTTTTGGCAATCAATTAACAACACAGCCACAAAAAACACACACAGACACTTGGACAGACTTGTATTTGTTGGGAAAGAGCATAAACTCTCATTACTCATTGGTGGTGATTTCTTGGCTTGAATTTTGTTTTCTATTTGCCTTGTTTTTGTTTTTCTCTCTGTTGTTGTTGTTGTTGTTGGTTGTTTTGTTATTTGTTTAACTTGTTGATTGTTGGTTACGCGAGTTTTATGATATATTTCGTAATATACGTAATGCTCGCATTCACAGCGAAATCTCTTTTGTTCAACGCGCAACTAACTGTGAATTTCACAATACCAAATGAGGCACAAAGAATTTTTACTTTCACGCCAAAGTGACTTAAGATCTGTTCTGTTTTTTGTTGCTTCTGCTTCTTTCTTTCCAAAGTAAGTTAAGTCGCGCGATCAGATTTGCATAAAAAACGAAACGAAACGAAACGAACTGCCGGAGTTTGCGAAATCTCAATCTCTTTGAATACTTATTATGTATATTCGTATTCGTATTCGTATTCGTATTCGTATTCACTGGATGAAGTCCGCTTACGAGTATCTCGTATCTCGACTCTCGAGTGTCTCGCGTGGGTTGGAGCCGCGCACGCGCACAGATCTCGCTGGGAGCGACGACGATAGTGGAATGAACCGGTCGCTGGATGCGGAGCTAATGAAATGCGAGCTACGGTTCTGAGAGCTGTCGAGTTGAGTGCCCAGAACAACGCAGTTCGCGTCGCTGTCGCTGTCGCTGTCGCCGTCAACGTCGCTGCTGCAGTCGCAGTAAGCGTCGGCTCTCTGTTATGTCGCTTAACAGCGGGCTCAACAGTGCGCTGTTAAACCGGTCTCTAGATCTGCTGCGGGTTCGGCCTTTCTTCTGCTCAAAACAAAAAATAGAGGAAAAAAACAACTTTTGGGGCATTTGTTTTGGGCTCTAATTTCTAAGCAAACGCTGTGCAAGAGATTCTCTGAGATAAGCGTCGGACAGTTGTTTAATAGTTTTCTTTCGAATTTGAGACTTCTTTTTGTTGTTTTTTGTCTTTTTATGTTTTCTTGTCTGATTTGTTTGCTGAGAAAAATGCGACTCCCAGTGCCCAGATCCCAGTTACCTAGCCATCCCCAGCTGTTGATTTGTTTTGTTAGCGACTCTTTAAATTTCATTAACATTTCCATTTGGCTGAACCTACAAGTCCCTCTGCCCCTCCCACTGTGTGTCAACCTTCTGGAATCGTAATATGTATGTTGCTGGCCATCATCATCATTGTGCGTGTGAATTTTTATGGTTCATTAAATTAAAAGCAAGCGCTGCTTTTGGCATTTTATTTATAGCGACCGATTGGCATTTAGAATGTGAGTTCATTTGTTGGGTTGACTGAACCAAACGGTCTCAAACTGTGGGACTCTTTTGGGACTAAATAGCTTTTCTGTGCCATTCGGACAACAAAGACGACTAAACAATGTCAAACTGATGTAATAACACTAGTGTTCACAGTCCGACAACATATGCATATCATCATGCAGTGTGGCGGCTGGCCAAAATACGAAGGAAAGGGTTGGAAAGAACACAGTGGAACCAAGAACTGGCTAGCTGTCTGTGCCGATGATTTACGACAAGTTACTTTAGAATATTCAATCAGAAAACCTTTCAAAATTGCCGCAAGGCCAAAGTTCTACTCGTAAAAGCTGGACCACAAAAAAGGCAAACAAAAAATGGCATCATGCATAGCACATGAAATATGAGCGCAAATTATGAACAGACGTCACGTCAAAGGATTAACAAGCACTTCCCTCCACCCAGCCCAAGTCACAGCCCTAATCCAATCCCAATCCCAGCCGCAAGCTCAGTCCGAAAAAAAAAAAACAAAATGAATCAAACGTCGAGTCGCGTCGACTTTGATTTCAAGGAAGTCATCGTCGTCGTCGTCAGCGTCGTCAACGTCGTCATCGTCCGATCCGCTGATTTCATTTTTATGGCTTTGCTCCAACCAACTAACCTGAACCTTTTTTGTATCTTTTCTTTTTGTGTTTTATTCGAGCGAAACGCAGCAAAAGCGATTAAAATCTAACAAATTTTTCTCGCGTAAACGAATCGGCGCGTTAAATGGTCAACACCCAACGCGCCCGCGGCTTCGGCTCAATTTTAGAATGCAGATTATGTGCGTTGATTAAATATTGTTTTTTAATTTCTATCAGCGTCGCAGTTGGAAATTAAAAATGCACAACCAAATGCAGCCAAAGGAATTGCCACCACTTGAGCCTGCAGCTCTGCTCGTATTTTTTCTCATTCTTTTCCATTTTTGTTTTTTGTTTTTTGTTGTGCATGCCACGCACGTCGTGCTCAATAATAAAAAAAAAAGGGAAAAACAAAAACATATACAAAATTGAAAAAGAACTACGCGGCTTGGTCTTGGGTCGGTGGTTGGTGATGTCGGAGCGGTCAAGGCGTAGCCAAAGCAGCGCCGCCTATCGAAAGGTTTATGACGGCGACGTTCGGCTTTTGACTTTGGCTTCGACCGGCAGCAGAGAAGACAAGAAGACAAGAACACATCAAGCAAGCGTCATATGCTCAACAGTTCTACCCAAGAACTCCGAATGCGGTATATTAGCCTATACCTCTTCGTAATTTTCCTCTTCATATGTTCCCGCTCTGTCAACCTTCTTTCAGAGGGTATTCTGCTAGCGCTGCATTTTTGGTTCGTTCCACTCTCGTCTTATCACACGCAAGTTTGTTGCCTAAGTCTTTTGTTTCGCCGGCGTTGTTTTATCAAATTTGTGGAAATCGCTCTTATAACGGTGTGTCAACTGTCTGTGTAAAAGTGCATTTATCAGGAAATTGTTTGTCGGCTTAAAGATTTGCATAAGACACACACACGCACACACAAAATATCAAAATAAATCGCAGTCTTTTGTGCGTGTGCCAATTCTTGGCCTGCAGCCCACGCCGTCTCAGCTTATTCATAACCCAACGTTGTATGCAAATGAGCTGCAATTGGAGCTGAGGCTGACGGCTCAAAATTAGCTGCAACTTTTGTTAGGCTCGCACTTTTTTGTTTCGTTAATTTTTTTTTTGTTGTGTTTTGTTGCCTTTCTTTGGAAAGCGCGCGCTGCTCCGTTGATTGATTGCCTTGGACAAGAAGTACTGGTTGGGTATACATATGTTGAGTATAATATATATGCGGGCTCTGCTTCCCTGTTGCGGGCCTAACCTATTGCACTGCATCTTTCCTATGTGTGTGTGTGTGTGTGTGTGTGTGTGTGTGTCTGTCGTATTGTGTTGCTTTTTGTTGTGCTGTTGTGTCTTGAGTTTGACGCTTCGTTTCCTGCACAGCATTTTACGCTTAATTTGGCTTTGATTGATGTTTCTGGCTGTTTCGGCGGGGCCTGGGCTGTATTGACTCATGCTCTTACGAAAATTAGTTTATTTTAAAGCCTGCTGGAGTTCACTGAACTTTGAGTGAAGCAGCTGCAAGTTGCAGCCACAACAAAGTTAAAAAATATAAATTGTTTTTGCCAGCCCTCAGCCTTAACTAATAATTTTCATATCATACACATACAAATCATTGAGCCTGACAACTTTTGTTGCAACCTCGCATTTTGACTCAAGAGATTTGACCCACTTTGAAGTGCGGGTTCTCTGGCTGCTGTTGCCACATTGTGATTTGGACACTTTCCAGCAGCACATACTCACACACACAGCTTGCCAGCCAAAGCAATTAATTACATTGCCAACCTGTACGTGGTGGCCACAAAAAGATTGTTAACAGCTCAAAGAACGCGTCAATCAATCAGTCACTCACTCACTCACTCAATTCAAACAGTCAATGGCCTTTCAGGCACCGGGTAGTTCCCAGTTCCCAGTTCCCAGTTCTCAAAAGCATTCAAAGTTCTCATTTCTCAGTCGAGTTCTAAATGTCATGTTGGCGCTCCAGGTGCCATTATTTATTATTTTTTGGCGCGACAAACGTCGGTCCACCAATTAGGACACAAAACGCAAACATTTTTCATTCAAAAATCAAGAAGAAGAAAAAAATCACGGAAAGTTGCCAATTTGGCTTTCATTTTCATAGTTTGCGGCCCTTTGGTTGGAAAGTTCTCATGTTAGAGATACCCTTAATGGGTGCCCAGGCCAGAGCCCCGACTGTCGTCGTCTGTTGTTGTCTAGGCAGCTTTGGCTAACAATGCCAGGCACCTTAACAAGGACAGCTCCATGCAACAGCAAAAGCATTCAAATGCGAGCAAAGTCACTGCCACTGCCACAGCCACTGCCACTGCCATTGGCAATGGCAAATGGCACTGGCACTGGCACTGGCACTGGCAGCATCCGTATCCTAAAAACAATAAGCAAGGGCAGGCAAAATCGAGGGAATCCAAGCAAATAAACAAACATAGCAAAAACACACAAAAAGCGAACGACTTGCAGCATCACGTTTCACGAATTCGCGGCAGAACACGTCCCTGTTCCTGGTCGCATTAAATGCAAACAGCCAAAACCGACGGCGACAACAAGAACAACAACAACAACAACAACAACATCAGCCAGACCCTAACCCCAACCCAAGCCAAAAGCAAAAGCATTGCAAACCAAAATTGAAATAAACAACGTTGCGGACAATAAGTAAAAGTTTGCTACAGTTGCAACGACTCCAGTTGGTGCCCGACGACTCCGCACTAATCTTGGCAGCGTATGCGCAGAGATGCGGCATCATTTTCATTGTGTTTGCCTCCTGCCCAAAACCAACCAACAACAACAACAACAACAACAACAACCACTACCCCTGCCACTGCTCCTGTAACAACATCGACACCAACACAAGCAACCCACTTCAGCATTGCTGCAGCATCCGCCGCACGCTGCTGTTGCAACGTTTTGGTGCGCACGTTCGCAACAGCTAGAAATATGGGGAGAAAATTAAAATGGACTCTCCTCGCACATTGTACATCGATTTCCAGTGCTATTGGCCGCACCACCAAACGAAGGGTATCTTCAGTCCAGTTACCTGTTTGTCAACGCAAAGCTCTGATCAGGGAAAGCATTTGCTACATTTCTGATTGTTCAAATTAATCTCGTTGGCATGGTTTGATATTCAAATATTTTTCGTATTTTTAATAAGCTAATGTCATTCTGTAGTTCTCAATATTGCCAGATTTTATATGCTACTCATCTTTTTCTATGAGACATGGACCATTTTATAATCCTCCAAAAGGAGGAAGTCATTAACTTAACAATATTCAATTGTAACTGTTTGGATTTGATCCACTTTTATAAAGTCCTCGATTAATGTCAGTATTAATAGGGTATGCCAAAAGCCTAGACACATCCTTAGTTAGGAATTTTTAATTTTGTTCCTTGTGTTGACTGCCACATAAAGTGAAGTTGTGATTTGGTTTCCTTATTTCGCAACATACTTTTGTGGTTTCGTTGCCTTATTTTATTATTGTGTTGGGATCTTTCCTTTTTTTATTATTTGGCTGACATTTTGGCATTCTCGCAGTCATTCACTTCCTTCTGGCCCTGCGCTAATATATCACTTGCCCTGCCATTTTGGCCACGTGATGCATGTGGGTTGCGAGCTGCATTTCGGCTCATTGCTACTGTTGCTGTTGCTGGCTTGGCTGCTGTTGCAGTTGCATTAAACAACTTATCGAAACCGCACAATCAGCAAAGAGGCACAAAAAGCACAATCACTGAAAAGCGACTGAAAGCAATGATGATTCTCAGGTTGCCGCTGCTGCTGCGGATGCGAATGACTGCAGAGTTACAATTTCAAAACAAATAAATTCATGCTCCAGGCTAAAAAGGGCAGCCCAATGGTCTGAGAACTGCAAACTGAAACTGAGACTGAGGCAGAGGCTGGGACTGAGCACCGCAGAGCTGAGCCCAAAGCAAACAAATCAAGGAGCAGCCAAAACAACGCGATGAGGAAACATGGAACAACAAAAAAATTCATCGAGGTTTGACTTCAATTGTTCTGCGCGCTCCCATTGCTGCTGCTGCTGCTGCTGCTGCTGCTCCTGTTGCCATTTAACAAAAAAAAAAAAAACAGCAGCAATTATTGCTAGATACACACACACACACACACACACTCGAGGGTGCCGGCGGTGCTAGTTTTTTGTGCTCATTTCAGAAAACAGCGTAGACAATAATAATCCTCACAACGCCCACCGTTTTTCTGTGTCCCGGCAATAAAGGGGCTGGACCTCATTTGCATGCAGCCATGGTCGTGGCAATGTCGTGTCCAAAGTGCGGCTTCATTTGCCATTGCAGCAGCAGCAGCAGCAGCAGCAGCAGCAGCAGCAGCAGCTGCTGCACAGAGCACTCAGCTCTTGATTTCAGTTATGTTCGAGGTACGAAAGCTATATCCATCCATATGCATGTGCTTTGATTTTGTTTTCGATTTCAATTTCATTTCTAGGACTGTGCACTGTTGCTCCTGATGTTGCTGCTGTTGCTGTTGCATTGTTGCAGCTTCCATGAAAGTTAAGAGCTTCTTTTGCATGTTGCCCCCAAGCTACTGTTTTCTGTTTCTTGTTCCTGTCGTAGTTTCAGTTGAGTGTCTTTTGTTCTGGCAGCAGCATTGTCAACATTTTGGCATTTGGTGTAGTTCTGTGTTTTGAGTCATGCCCACATTTCATCTGCACTTTACCTGCTTTGTTTATCTTGGAAAACTTTCGTTGTTCGCACAAGTTTTGCCAGCCCCTTAGACCAGACTTTGCATATTGTTTGTTGGTCTTGCTGTCAACTTGTTTAACTTGTCATAAAATGCTTGTGGTTGTTATTTCAGATTACAGCTGTTGCTGCCACCAATTTAAACTAAAAGAAAACTTAAATGGATGCTTATAGCAAAGATTGCAACAAAATATTTCAAACTCATAAATTTCACCTTGAATCTCCTTTGGCATCTGGGCAAGGTCATGGCTTATAGCCAAAGCTAACAAACAAATAAAGCAACGGCCATTTGGGCCAACAATGATGCAAGAAATTCGATTGGCTTGCCTCTGCGCCGCACTAACGTAATTTAATAAAACGTTTAAGCGATTAGATACGTTTGTATGCACTAAAATGTAACTATTAGATACGCTATCTACACACAAACAGACAAACACACACACATACACACACACACACACACACAAGAGAAGAAAACAAGTGCAGCCAAAGCGACTACAGCTCCCATTTGGCAGCAGCTGCTGCACTTGCCGGGCCAAAACGCTAACGAGCCTTTGGCCACGCTCTCTGCCCCCCCCTCCTCACCCCACCCGGGCCACTAGCATCAGTACGCTGCTTTCTAGCCATGCAATGCAGTCATGGAGACGACGACGATGACGACGACGACGACGTCTATAACGACGCTCCCTTTTACTTGATGCTGGTTTTACTTTTGCTGGCTGAATGCTGGTCCATGGTGCAGGTCCAGGTCCATTGGGTTCTCCTTCGGCATGGTAAATCTGCGCTGCCAATCGCTGAAATTATTGCGCTCAATCTTTGTTATTAGATTAACTTCTATTTTGTTTTCCTATTTGACTTTGCCATAAAAACGAATCGCGCTCAGCATTTAATACACTTGTCCAACGGGGCACCTCGATTGCTGCAAGTTGTATGCGCCCCAAAATTGTACAATTTGAAATGAGTACTTTTTTAATGAGTGAAAAAAAACCATTAGATTTCACACATGTTTCAAAAGTGAACAATATTTGTAATAAGTTAATAAGCGACAGAAGTAAGATTCACATTTGTTGTTGTTGCCACAAGGGCATCCAAATTTCGGCATGCTTAATTTATGCCAATTTACTTGTTATCTGTTGCAGCCGCTTCTGCTGTTACAGTTGTTGTTGTTGTTGTTGTTGTTGTTGTTATTGTTGCTGACTCTTGGCCATTTGAAAACTGAAAGTGCGCCTGGTCAGCTCGGGCTTAGTCAATGGCATTAGGCAATGTGGCATTAGCTATGCTCGCCTGGCATTCAGTTTTGGCTTCATTTGTTTTTACGGCCTGCACTTTGTGTAGACTGCATCTTTGCTGCATCTTCTGCATCTGTGGACTGTGGCTGTTTTATCTGGCCATGCAACTGCCGGCTGAGTGCGCGCTGACTTTTGCCTGTTTTTGGGGTTGCTAAATTGGTTTTGTGTTGCCTGCCATGTTACTGGCGGATCAATTGAACGGCAACCAGCAAACTGCAATGGACAACAGCAGTTAAGACCTGCAACCTGCAACCTGCAACCTGCAACCTGCAACTTAGCATGCTGTAACTTGGCCATTGTCGGCGCATGGAGCCTATTCTACATAACTAACTTTTAGAAAGGCACAACAACTTTCCGTGGTTCCATGATGCGGTCATAGACAGACTTGCCAACCTGGCAAACTTTCGCCCAGCCAAAGTCGATAATAAAGATGTTGTCTGTGGCTGCTGCAACCAATTGCTGCCGTTACATTGTGTGTTATGCAATTAGAGAGCAGCTTGCCAATATTATTCTAATTAAGAGAGCATCGCCCTCGCTCTCTCACCTCACTTATCTTTTAATTTCTTTTAATTACTTGATTCTGTTGCTGCTAACAAAAATCGTTAAACAACTTGCTTAGGTTAGCTGCCCACTCACATAGTAAATAAGCCCTAGGTAGGCCTAGGTATTTATGCATGCAACATTAATGAGGGAATTTCACAGGCTGCCCCATAGTGGAACTTGCCCCTACCCACTTCCGACCATTGTCGTTTTATGTTATAGGGTTCTGTGACAATTGCGGCTTAATTGAAAGAAATTAAAAAGGAAGAACACAAAGCTGAAATAGTTGAAAGACTGAAAGCAGCAGCAGCAGCAGCAGCAGCAACAACAACAACAACTTCGACAACAGCAACAGCTACAGACATATAAAATGATGATGGTTATGTGCCACGGAAATGGGTTAAGCTGCTTAAATGTTCTGCACCGCTCCTCCTCCTCTCCCTGCCGTCCCCCTCTCCCATCTTCCATCTCCAGCTCCAGTCGGCTACTTACAAAATTGTTTCTGTACGTGAGTTGGCCTCAAGTTTTTGCCAAGCCGTACCGAAATTGTCGGTGTTATTGCTGTTGATGTTGCTGTTGCTGCTGTTGCTGCTGCTGTTGCTGCTGCTGTTGCTGTTGTTGCTGCTGCTGTTTGTGCTGCTCTTTAAGTGCATTTAAATGCGCAGGCATTAAAATCAAGCCGCCGCAATTAAATAGCGGGAGAAAGTGAATTCCCTGGCTTCAAAGATACATCTTAGCATACGCGACACTTACACAGATACATATGCGTACATACATACATACATGTATGTAGCTTCAACCACATTAAATGCCACAGTGAATGGCTTGTAAATGACAGCTATCTGAAGCTTTTACTCACGTGCCGCAATTCTATTTTTGAGGTTTATGGGGTCGCTCTTACCTGCAAACAGATTAAAAAATAAAAAAGTTTAGATAAGCTTCGGCCACATTTATCTGCAATTTGCTTACTCAGTTTAAAAACATAACAATTAAATTAATAATTATCATTATTTTTATGCATGAGTTTTATATTTTTATTAAGTGACAATTCAGCAACAGGTTTGGCCATTATACTCTTGATTTGTTTCGGCCAACCATGCTAACTGGGCCATTGCGTGTGCGAGCCTTGTGTCTTACAAGTGCTACACTGTGCAGCAGTAAACAGGTTTCTAGATTAACGTAGAACTAAATTTAAAAAAAAAAACCTAACTAAAAGTTGATATAAAAATCTTTCCTCTCTCTCTCTTTTACATTCACAAATGTATCTGAAAATCCCAAGTTTAGTTTTTAAATTCCATCGAAGATGCTTGAAGGCAAACCTTTAGTATAAATAAATGAATTTAATTAAATTTCATATAAATAGCCGATATAAGAGCTAAAATCGTAATTAAATTGTTCGCGAATAAATCAAATCAGTGTCTTCCTCAGCTAATGTCAACAGGAGCCATCAGGTGCTGCATACCAATGATCAATTTGCAATTTCCATTCGGCAGCAGTCGACAAACAACACAGAATAAAAATAAAGTGAGTGAAGCGGGTTCCACAGCTATTTAATTTGTATGAAAATAGACTTGGCCTGCTGACTGCGCATCTTTCAGGCCTAGACATTGGCCATGTTGTCTGCGGCTTAATGAAAATGTGGCGCCTGCAGCAGCGACACCACTCTGCCTCACCCCTCAGAGTGTTGTCATCATCTGCGAGGCAGCAAGCTTGCGTCAAGTGTTTTAAATTGAAAATTTAATTAAAGAACTTGGTCGTTGTGCGGCTCAGCTGTCCGCTGGCATAAATTAGCCAAACAAAAGCTTATTGAACTCAAGGCACCGCAGATCAGCATTTGGGCCCCGCTTCATGGTCAGAAACACCGCAAATCGCTGTCAATAATGGCCAAAAGTAAAAATAAAAATGCCAAAGCCCAAGCAAAGGCAAAAGGCTTAATTTGTTGGCAAGTTTAGTTTATATTCACACGCTATTTTTGATACCAATTCCAAACAATTGCCCTACGTCAACACGTTTGCTGGTGTTGGCCAAGTCACGCTTATAGACAGCCCCCAAATGGCAGTTTGTCAAAAATGGCAAAGCGGGCAAGAAAACAACACACAAACACACACACACACAGACAAGGCTGATAGCGTCTAATAATGAGATTAAGTTGGTAATGAAGCTTGGCATGGTTTAAAGCCAGCCTGGACCTGTTGGGTGTGGCAAGTCTATAAAGGACTGGCTAAGTGCATGTTCTAAAGCATAATTAAAAACATAGTTAAGGCACACAACACAGTTGGCTCTTTTGCGGGCCATTACGAAAATGCTCAATAAACTATCAACAGTTGTCGGTTGCTGTTGGTTTTTGGGCTTTGGCTTACTTGCTGGTTGGCCTCAAGTGTTTGGAGCTTGGCTTTGGAGCGGGCCAACCGTTTGTTTGTTGACTTGTTGCCATTAAGTTAAATGACATAAGCATAAAGATTTACGCCGCCGAAAACGGCCAGAAATCAAACGCCTGTCAGCCAAAGTGTCAAATTTGTAATGAGGCAACACACAACACACAACAAACACAAAACGTGGCACATGAAACAGAGAACTCGAATGTTGCCGCCACGCCCCGATTGTCGAAATCGCTTTTGATTAAAGAAGTTGTCACCCGGCAACAAAAGCCGCTTGATAATTGCGCGTGGGCGCCCCTCCCCCTCCCCCCTCCCCCCTCCGTCTTTTATTTTGTTTCTCTATTTTGAGTATTATTATTGAACTCAGCTACATCTCGATCGCATTTATTGCTTAGCTGTGGCAATTTGCATAGACCCAGTGCTGAACGGAGCCCGGACGGTGGCAGCCTTGAGTTCTGCTTGAGACTCGTGTAAACTCTTTTAAGTCTCTTATTAAAGATACAACACAACACAACAAAGGAACGGCATCGGCAACGACCTTGCCAGCAACCCATAGAAAAATAGCAATTTGGATTCACACACACACACACACACACACACACAAGCACACACTATTGAACCCGCACAATACACTCAAAACAATTGCTTAAGCAAATTGCAGCGACATTATTAATAATTTCTCTTGGAGCACTCGCAGAGAGGTGGGAGCAGCCCACGTGCTGAGACCGTTGTATGCTTGTTATTAACAGGGAAGCAATTATATTGATGTCGCCAAAAGCCATAGCCATCAAATTGTCATCAACATCATTCACATCTTCATCATCGCGAATGCACTTCCACTTAATGAGACTCAACGCACACACATCACACACACGTCGCACACACATCGCTTCGAACAACAACAAAAATCAACTTTCATTTGTTTTCGCTCACTCAACATAATGAAAAGCTGCAGAACGCTAACAAAAAAACGAAAAGAAAAACCAGCAACAAATAATGTCTGCCTCGTGTGGCATACCCTGTGTGTATGTAAAAAAAGGGAGATTTTCTTGGATGACGTGTGATTTACAATATGTGGTGGTAATAAATTTCTTAACTTTTTTTTTAATATTCTCTTTTGCATCAATTAACTTCCCTTGCAACTTGCCAAACTATCTGTGCATTTTATAACACTCTCTCTTCATCCAGTTAGGGTATAATGAACGTTTAATATGTATGTATGTATGTATGTATGTAGGTTGCAGCTGATTTTGCGCTTGTCGCTTGAGCGTAGGCTGTGTGGCAACTTTTGATGCTTACCGCTTGTTGCAACGTTGCGCTTGCACCCTTGCGTGCTGTTGTGTGTAGCCCTGCCTGGCACTGCTGCTGCCTGCCCTGCGTAGGTGTTAAGCCTGAGCTGCATTTGTGATTAGCCAGCGTGATAAGCAGGCCGCAGCCAGAGCCGTGCCCAGGCTCAGTAACTGACTGCCTGCCACAGATCGTCTATCGTATGCAAGTGGGTTGGCTGCCTGGCTGGCTGGCTGCTAATGCTGGGCTCAGATTTCCGCTTTGCTTTTAGCCGATTGGCAGCTGCAACAGTTTTCGGGAAAATGATGAAGACAAATGTTAAGTGTGCGACATTTTCACTGTCAATTAGCGCCTGGGCTGAAGCTAAATGGCTGCCGCTGCTGTTCCTGATGTTGCTGACAGTTAAATAATGCAAACGTGCCAAGTTGCAGTTGTTTGTTGCTGCTGCTTGCTGCTGCTGGTTTCTGTTGTTGTGCCGCCAAGCACGTAACTCAATAACGCGCACATTCTAACAGCAACAGCAACAGCAACAGTAACAGCAACAAGAACAACAACAATTAAGCTAACAATGTACCACACACAAGTAAAAGTTGTTGTTAGTGTCGACTAGAGTCGACCCGACATAATGAAAATTTGCTCGATTGCCCTGCCCGACGCCCATCCTCAGCACACCGGTCTGCTCCACATCCCGTCCTATTTGCTGTGCTGCAACAATGTGCAAATGCCCACTGCGCACCTCCCTCTCGTACCTCACCTCCTTCCTTATCCCCTGGGGAAATTGTCTAATGAAAAGCTGCTGTCGACACAAACGAAGCATGGCTGAAGTGTAAAAAAAAACATGGCAGGTTAGACGGCAAGCGGGAATTGCTGAAGCTAGAATGGCAGCCGGGGAGAGTGGTAGGGACAGCGGTTGGTTCGGCTGGGAAGGGATGGGTAATAAAAGCGCCATCGATTAAGCCTTAAACACTTTGATGATGCTACTCGAGAGCTGCAGCAGCTTCTGAAAGCAGCAAAATATATCTACAAGAATAAACGTATTTAGACCAACCCAGGCAAATAAAAAAGTGTTGTGAAAGGACAGATTCAAACATGAGCTACAATTATTTTCGATAATAGAAGGATAATTTTAAACTCGAAGTTACTGTTTGCGTTTGGTTTTTCTGTAAGTGTATTTAATTGGTTGCCATTTAGGGTATTCCCAGTTCGATGTGCAGAAGAAAGCTTTCGATTTCCTTGATTTTTGCTATCACACAGCTGATGGCTTCATTATGACAGCTTAAATTATTGGTGTTGCTGCTGTTGGAGCTACCAATAATGTTGATGATCGCAATAATGATGATGGAGGGGCAACGTTTGAGTAACTGAAACCCGCAAAGGGTCGTCGCAAAAATAGAAAGAAAGAAAAAACAAAAATGAAAAGAGAAAAAAAAAAAACGTGGCTTAAATCGCTTAATGGCTGTTTGGCTGGCAGCTGCCAAGTGTTAATTATATGGTGAGGCACTTCAATTGCAGTCCAATTGCTGCTGCGCCCCAAACTGCTACGCTATTTATTTGCATGTGTCGACCTGCTCAGCCCCCTCCCCGTGGCATAGCCGCAAATTGGTCAACTTGACGCAATCACGACAAATTCTTGGCGTGAAATTATTTTGGCAAACTGCAAATGAAATTATGTTCATATTTAAGCGAGCAGCTAACTTATGGCCATGTTTTCTGTTTTGGCCTCAACCGAGCCACATACTTACAGCTGCTGCCAACTCTGCTATGCCCCGTTGTCTATTGTCAATGAGTTATGGGGCATTACGGCGCAAGTTTCTGCAAATTGCATTTCGAGCTGTGGTTGCAAATTCTCCACAAAAATGAACTGAGTCAGGTTTTAGATTTGCTATTTATTTTATTTTTATTTTTTTCTTCTTCTATTTTTTTTTTTTTTGCTCTTTCTTTCTGTGTTTTATGGGTGCTTGTGGGAGGAGGCAGCAGCGAATCAGGAACTAAAGCTAGCTGCGATTGTGAAGGTGAAGTTCGTTGCACCCGCTGGGCAAGATTACAACTGCCATTTGCCAGTAGAAATTTGCTAGTTGCCAGTTGCCACAGTCGTCATCGTCATCGTCTTCAACCGCTGCTGCTGCTGGTGGTGCTGCTGCTGGTGGTGCTGGTGGTGGTGCTCTGTAGCAAAGTAGACGGGGCAAATAAATTGATTGATTTATGCCATGAGCCCAGCAGACAGCAGGGCAATCTGCAGCTGGTCATGGCTTTTCTTTTTAATGCTTTTGGTTTTTGTTGCTGCTTTTAATTATGGGCGTGCAGTCTTTCTCCCTCTCTCTCTCTCTCTCTCTCTCTCTCTCTCTGTCTCTCTCTCTCTGTAAAAGCCAAAAGACTCACTGCGCCATCCATTAGCAATTTTAATTTATTTATGTATGCGCCGCAGTTCGACTGTTGAGTTGTAGACTGTAGAACCAAAGAGCAGAGGCAGCAACAGCTCCTCATGTCTTCAGTCATGTCTTGAGTTGTCTTGAAGCGTACGAATGTTTGCATAAATTAATTTCAAATGCACAAACATGGACTAGAACACCACACGGATTGCATGTAATAACAACAGGCAGTACATGCCGCACAGACTAACAACTTTGAGTTTGAGTTTGAGTTGTCATCTTTGATTTTATTTTATTTTATTTCATTTTAATTTGAAGTGCAATTTATGTGACATTTAGCCTAATTAAGTGAAGGCAAATTGCAGTTAACATGCACTTGACCATCACTTCATTTGCAGCAATGGCATTTTAGAGCCGCTTGTAATCGCCCATAAATCAGAGTCAAAAGCCAAATTACAAATTGCTCATACGACGTGTTGCCAAATGTTATTTGGCTTTCACATAAGCGTTTACTGAAATCATTATACACTAACATTGGGCAATTCAGTTAAGACTTAAATTATGCATGAATTTCATTTACCTAATCGCCTTAACAATTTTAGTTTATCCAGAGAACAAGTCGAAATAAAATATAAATTATTTTTTATTTATATATTCTTAATGTGTCAAATTATTTACCAGAGTATTTAAGTTTCAGCAAGCGTAAATTTAACTCAACTTTCTTGTTTTTTATGGCTTTTATTGTGGTGTCTTCACTTTTTAACACCTTTCGTGCGCTTCAGTCATTTTTATTGATAATTAAAATATGAATTAAGCAAGACGTTTATGTAAACAAAGCGACGCTTTTGTTGTTGCTTTAGGCCAAACAAATTTGGCCAACCTTGAACTGAACTGCTAGTTTTATGCATCCACTAAATATGTGATGAGCGCTTCTAAGAGGAAATATGATGTGGTCAGGTTCTGGCCATATTTAATGAGGTTTGGATACTTAAAATGGTTTTACTGGCTAATTAGCATTTTGATTGCATTTAACAACATCGATTTGTTTTTAATTGTTGACAACGCTTCGGTCACGATTCAATTAAATTGTAATTTTTGTTGCAGTTGGCCAAAAAGTGCAGGTGAGCAGCACACGTGTGGCTAACAGCATTTTAATTCATTCGTAATTCCAATTCGTAACTGTAATTTGTAAATGTGGCATTCAATTAAAAACGCATTCATTGCTCACAAAACTCAATTGCTCAATTTGAATTGAATTGAATGCGTGGTGTCATTTCTATTGTGCATATTTCCTGGAGCCACAAACAACTTTCCAATTGGCTTTTCTTTTGTTTTCGACTGGATTAATTGCGACACTTCGGCATAATCAATTATGTTGCTTCGAGTGCTCAATCTTTATTGCATTTGTTGCCACTGACAGTGTCGAGTGCCACTCAGACACATTCCACGCTGCCACGCTGCCACGCCCCAAGCTTATACCAAGTGCATTGACAATGCTGTTAACTGATTGCCTCACGTTTTGTATTTTTTCTTGTTGTTTTCTTTTTATTTTCCTTTGTACACCCGTCAGCTGTCTGCATAGAATGTGATTGTGATTACGATCTTCAGACAGCATTTGAATAGTTATTATTAGCCACAATTATGTAGTTAGATGTAGTCTTTAGCAATCGCACCGATGAGTCTACAAACACATTGATGACCTCATTGACCTTGTGTATGCTTTTTACCTTGGCATTGGCCAGCCAACTAACTTTACTACAATTGCCTTTTTAGATACACATGTACTTACAACATTACCCATAAAAACTTTATAAACAAAAAAGCACAAACATTCTGACTTGTTGGGGAGTTTGTTTTAAAGGCTATTTGAAAATTATATAGCGCCAGCTTGCAACAACAACAACAACAGCAACAGCAAATTAATGGTGTGTGTGTGTGAGTGTGTGTGTGTGTGTGTGTGTCTGGTAATTAAGTGCCAAGTGCTCGATTAGATGATTGCCTTCTGCCTGAAAGTACTTACAGCGATCTTAGCAATCTTCGCATTCTATCCTCTTTCTATGTTCAGCGTTTAAAAACCTGGTCTGAAGGTACTCTTAAACATGTTTACTCCAATGAGTTTGCCTCTTGTTTTTTTTTTCTGTTTTTTTCTGTTTTTCGTAGGCGCACACATTAATCTAAGCTTAGAATGAGCACATTTATTTATAGCTATGCGCCAATCATCAGATGAGCTAGTCAGCCAATAGCCAATATATATATATATATATAGATATTTATATACAAATAGTTAGCCAAGACTTTGGCTGCTTGATTAACTGCTGTACAAACAGCAAACATATTTTTAAAATATTATTTTTGTACCCTTGAAATGTTGGCATAATAAGTTAATCATTAATTTTGACGATTTATATTTTTTAACCATATTCTAATTTTCCAAGTGATATATAATGACTATTCTGCGAGATCTCTTAGGAAAAGTCTTTTATTTTTTATTTATTATAAAAGATATATAATAAATAAAATAATATTTTGAATACTCGAACTTATAATGTTATCTTACTGCTCACATTTCAACAAAGTAGAGTATTTCTAACTTCGTTGGCATTTTCTCTTGACTACTTCTCTTCCTTCTGTTGCTGTTCTCATAGCTTGACCGATTTGTTGGCTGTTTAAAAGTCAATTAATGGCCAGATATGGGCTTTTCTTTCCGGCTCTTCGGGCAAGGTCATTGCGCAATTATTGAAAACTGAAAATCATGAGCAAAATCATGGGCGCAACAGCAAAGGCAAAATTGATTTCAGCTCTGACTTTGGCACTGGCCAAATGAAATGCACATGTCATCTGGTCTTGGCCACGCCCACTGGCTAACTGGGTCAGTTAGTTGTTTGTGGGAGGGTGACGGGGGACGGGGGACGGGGGATTGGCAGCTCCTGGGTACTTCCACAATTACAAAGCATCATCAATTTCATATTTACCATTGTGTCGCATGTGTGGAAGAGTTGCTTGGTGGCGACTCGATGTTTTCGACTCAAGTCATTGCCGTTAGCCATAATTGACCATAATAACAAAAGTTAAGCGCAATGGCATTCGCTGTTGTTGCTGCCGCTGTTATTGTTGTTGTTGTTGTAGTTGTTGTTGTTATTGTTTTTGGTCCCCAGCATCTATGAGGTTGCACAGTTTTCTCAGCTTTATACAGTATGTTGCTGTTGTTGCTGCTGCTGCTGTGGTTGTTGTTGCTGCTGCTGTTGTGGTTGTTGTTGCTGTGACATTAACCCACAGCGGCCTCACATCGCATACCTCGCACGAAAAGTGCCGCAAATAAAACGTACGAAAAATTTAATTCAATTTAATAAGCGAATATGTTGCGTGCCACGGCTGCAGTTCGGATAAGAGTTTGCTGCTACACACACACACACACACACACACACACACACACACACATACATACAGATAGATGTGATACCTTTCTCTGTCTGTCTCAGTCAGTCTCTATCTACATCTCTCCGTACGCTGTGTAATGTGGCGCACTCGTGCATTCTCCAGAGCTTGAGCTCCACAGATGCTTGAGCACTCAGATGGCGATGAGGACAACGACGCCGTTGCCTTTGCGCTCCCTGTGTTTAGTCATGCGTGCGCTTAAGTGTGTGGCAGCACTTGGAGCAGCAGCAACACCACCAGCAACAACAACAACAGCACAAACATCACCAGACCTGGTCTTGGGGCTTGAACTGTCGTCGGGCGTCGCTCGTCCAAATGTGAAAATAATCGTAAAAGGCAATTAGCGCAAAATAGCTTTGACACTCATTCAAGTTAGCTGGCCATGTAGGTTACTGGTTACTCTTGCTCTGAAGGCACTACAACCCCCCCGCAACGTCCCGCTGTGCCTATGCCACACCACACAGGGTTAGGCAATTTTCGTTCACATTTGCTTTTGGGGCGTTTTGTTTTTGAGACTCTTTACATTAGCCAAATTAATCAGATGTAGGTCAGTGGGAACATGTAATTGCCCGAATGCTTGGCTGACTGTCGTAATAGAGCTGCAGGGAATTCTCCAACTCGGTCTCTCCAGACCAAACATACCACACTTGATAATTGAATATCTAATTATGAAGCCCACAATTGCGTAGTTTACCATTTATCAGCTAGACATAAAATAGAGAAAATTGCTTATTGCTCAGTGTAACGAAATATTGTAAAGTATATTAAAAATACATGGCTGGAGTAACAAATTTGTATAAATAAATTCATAGATGTAAAAAGGTGGAACCCGAAATGTTGATGTTATAATTTGATTTATGTGTACTTAAAGACGCTACACAATCTTTCATTAAATTTCAAAGATTACCTATTCTTTTTATTATTATTTGCTATGCATTATTATTTAATTTTTTATTTTAATTTAAGTTAAATTATGAACCATCTTTGATTTAATTTCAAAGATTACCTATTATTTTTATTATTATTTGTTATGTATTATAATTTAATTTTTTATTTCAATTTAAGTTGAATTATGAACCATCTTTGATTTAATTTCAAAGACTTCTTATTATTTTTATTATTTTTAGCTATGTAATATAATTTAATTTTTTAATTTAATTTAAGTTAAATTATGAATCACGTACAACAGTTTTACTTTTTTAGGTACAAAGGCAGGAAAAGATAATATTTAATCAACTAGCCTCTGGTCATTTGTGTTTTACTCTGTTTTTTTTTTTAATTTATAAAGCTCCCCTGTGCCAGTTTATCCCATCCATATGCTCTCTGCAGCGTTGCTGTTGCATTTTTAATAAAGCTGTCGCAGAATCACCAGGAGTGGAGTTTTACTCTTACTACTCAAATTTTAATAAACGGCAACCATTTGATTTTATACATGTTTTGTGTGTCAGCGCGCCAAAAGTCATGCGGCCAACTTGAACCTGAGTCATGCATGGCGGCTGGGCTGCCGTGAGGCCCAGTTAGCCGTAGTTAGGGGCGCCACCGGCACTGGGCCACCTTCAACGGTGTCATGCCACAGAATGGGGCTCTGTTCCGCCTGTGTCTGCATATGAACAACATTGTGTGTCGCAGTAGCAACTGCTGTTGCCGGTGCCGCTGCTGCGTCAGCTTTGCACACCTGGGCACACTCGATGGCAATGGAGCTATTGGCGATATGACTCTGAATTGTTGGATACCTGGTCGATGTCGTTGTCGATTACTCAACCCCCGTGGCTACAAAACGAGCGCAAGTACTCAAATATGTATTTCAACCATACGCTGCGCCAATTTGTAGGCTATTGACAATACGTTCCCATCCCCTCTCCCCTTACAACCCCCTGGCCATAACAGCCAATAGATTGGCCCCCTCGCTGTACTCAATTCTCCCCACTGAACCCTCTGCCAAAAAAAAACAACAAAACATTCGGCAACACTGCAAAACAAAGGCTCATAAAAGTTGATAGCGTCCGGCGCCAATTTTATCTATCGAAAGGGTATTTGTGATTTTGTGTTAGTTTATTTAACAGCTCCTAAAGGCTTAAAGGGATATGCAAGGAAATTGCATAGTCATAAACAAAGAGATCGTCACAGATAATTGCCAAAAAATAGATAAATTGATTACTTACAATAGCTGTATCACAAAAAGCGTAAATCTTCTATTTGCAAGGAAATAATTAAATAAATAAATAAAAAACAAAATGAAGTTCAGCTCTAATAAAAAACAAATTTAAACAACATCACTCATCTTTCATCTTTTGTCCGGTTAGGGTATTTTCTAGCTGTGGTGATCTGTTGCCATGTTTTGTTTTGTAAACTTTTTCTATTGATTTTGATTTTTATTAAAATGTTCCGTTGGTTGTTATTGCTGCAGTTGTGTGTCTGGCTGTTTATATTGACATATTTATGGCCGCGGCCGTTCGACTACCCGTTGCCCCTTGCTTCTCCCCCTCAGCACCATCGGAAAAGTCTGATTTCGCATTCATAACATAAATCAGAGGGTGCGCCACCGCAGCAAAGGCAACAATAATTGACACTCCTTATTTTGCACATTTAAAATTTTGATTGAGGGCAGCAGTTAGTTTTGAAGGACTCACATATGTCCTGTGTGGCTGGCTTCTAATTGCTGGGCAGCGGGTGGGCACTGCTCACCACATGTGGCATCTGCTCGTGTGCGATTGTGTGTCGTGCGAGATGCTTGCCACATGTCCTGAGGGCCAAGTCAACAAATCATCATTTTTATGGCGTCTTAGAAACTAGGCGCTGACATGCAATCAAAGCAAAGGCAAATGCCAAAAAGGCCAAAAGCCTCTGCAGCGGCTAACTTAAGTTATAAGCCAAAAGGCAGGCGCAGGCGCAGCGACTCAATTAATTACAGATTTCTTGTTTATAGAACTTGGTGGCAATGTGGCCAGCAAATTGGTATAAATCAATGGCAATGCCAGGCTGCACGGGGGGAAAAAAAAAATCAAAAAAATAAAAAATTGAAAGAGAACAAAAATAATTGCCCAATAGTCGGAAAAGTCGGAAATTTGTAGATGGTCGAGTTGACAATTTTGCGCGTTGCAGGCAAAAATATGTTTTGTGCGGCAAACAAATTTATGTTACTGGCTATAAATTTGTGGCACATGCATAACACAGACACACGCACACATACACCCACCTGGGCAGGCACCTAGTTTATGGCCAAAAGCGGCAGCGAATAATGAAAATGTTTTCCATTTCGATTGGCAATTTCCGCAATTTCTTGTTGCTGCTGTCGTGCTGTCCAGTCCAGCAACAAATTATTGAAAGCAACGGCTCAAATGTGCCGCATAGTTGCAGTTGCAGCTTTAGCTTAAGCTGACTTCCATTTGCGGCTGTGGCCGCATTTGTAAACAAACAGCAAATTGGGACAAAATTTGTTTGTCTGTGGTCAGTGCGTCAGAGTTAGCTGCATTTGGCCAATACACGTGTTTAAATGCTCATTATGATGTACGTTGCAAGTTCATTATTAAGTACCCGTCTAGTGTAAAGTTGTAATGTTCTGTTATCAGCCCAAGGTGTTTTTTTCTTTTTTTAAGATATTCTTTAAATGTTACACCATAAAATAAACATTAAATTTGATATCTCTCACTGTTATAAGAGAACGAGCGTAAAAAATCTATGATTTTAAATTACAATTACAATTTTTTTAAGAGATATTTTTTATTGATGACAGGAGAAACTCCAATAAAACTGTGTGCTGTGTACTTTTAACAGTTTGCTGATAAGATATCAACATAGGAACATCGGCGGTCGCTATGGCATCAATAACTGTCGAAAGCATAAAGCCAAAAACTAAAACCACAGTCTGAAAGCAACAAAAAGGTGGTATTGTAAAAAATGGCCAACAGGCTTGTGAAATTTTCTAGCTCTCTGTTGCTGTTGCTGCTGGTTGTTGTTGTTGTTGCTGTATGTTGTTTGTCTGTTGTAAAATTGAACAATGCCACTCAAAAAGTTAAAGTTCTGTGGGTCAGTAGAATTTTCTCAGGCCAGCAACTTCGACTTCGACAACGGCCAACAACTTGGCTTTACGCATGCTCAGCCAACGAATGGCACTGCCAACATCCACCAGCCACCAGCCACTATCCACCGTCCAACATGTAGCCATGTAGCCATGTAGCCATGTAACAGCCATCCACCATGCATGTGGAGTACTAATGAAACCATAAAAATCAACCGCAGACGCAGACGCAGACGCAGACGAAGCACCACCAGGCAGATGAGAACCGAGGTCCGCTTGGGTTACAAGCCATGGCAAGTTGAAGTATTTTATATACGCTAGCAGAGGCTATAATAATTTTAACATTGGATTTGTAAGTCATCGAAGTATTATATATATTCTTGATTGTAAGATTCTCTCAACTTTAAAACAATCTCGATGATTAATTTGCCATAAATGTCTTTTAGCTACGGGCTGTAGTCATGTAATACGACTTATTTATTGTTTATTAGTTCGATTTAATTATCAAATTTACATTTCTTTATTATTTTGATTTTAGTTTTAATTGAAAAGGGTAAACAATCTTCGGTGTTGGGCAGTTAGTTTTGTTTTGGGTTTCTTTTACATCTTCTTGTGTTATTAACGTGTTGCTCTTCTTGATGTTGCTCTTTTTCGGTCAGAATGCTGCTTGGGGTAATTTCAGTTTTGACCGGGGCACGGCCTTAATGTTGACCACAAAATGACAGACACGACTTGCCAGACGCTGAAGTTGCATGCAAATAATTACTAAAAGGAAATCCAGCAACAGCAACAACAACAACAACAACAACAGTGCGTCTGTCTGTCAGTCAGTCTGTTATTTTGTCAGTTAGTTAGTCGGCTAGTTGTTACAACAATGGAAATGAAGCATGCGTTGTTGAGATTTAACATTTCCTGCGTATGCCACACACACACACACACACACACACACACACACAGTGAAATCTGTCAAAATAAGCCAACTTTGCCTCCTCAGCCTCTCAGTTTCAACTTTAACTCTAAACTTTATCTCCGACCGCTGTTGACATGGGCAATTATGCTTAATTACGCCATGAGAACCGAATCTTGACAGCGAAAAATGTGTGTCTACAATACATATATACATATGTACCTATACATATGTATGTATACATATGTGCACAACACATATAACGTTTTTGTCACACTTGAAATGAGGCTAATATGCGTATTTATGACTCCATATCTGAACTTTCACACAACAACAGCAGCAGCAGCAGCAGCAACAACAGCAACAACAGCAGCAGCAGCAACAGCAACAACAGCAACAACAGCAACAACAGCAGCAGCAACAACAGCAACAACAGCAGCAACAACAGCAACAACAACAACAACAGCAGCAACCACAACAAAAACGTGTCAAAATTTTCACTTTTTTTCGGGGCTGTTGTCACAGTTCTGGTTTAAACTTTTGCTTTCCGTTGCTGACATAATTTTAGTTGTTGTTTTGTTGTTTATTTCTTTCTGGTTAACAGCACGCAACAACAACCACAACTGCAACAATAAAATTGATTACTTTTTTGTTTTGTTTGTGGCCTGCAGCAGCAGCAGCAGCTGAAATTTGCATGCCTCGACTGAGTATCTGTGTATTTTCAGTATATCTGTATCTCAATCTATGTGCCCCGCACGTGGGTGTGGTGTCTGCCAAGTCGTATAGCTTTGTTATTTACTTTTTTTTTGTTTTGTTTGTATTTTGTTTTTTTTTTTGTGAATTTTTTGTCGCCTGTGCAATTATCATTTTAAAAGAAATCGTTTTGCGAGTTGAACCGACTCAGTCCTGCTGCGGCTGCTGTTGTTCATCCTGTCGCCATCGCTTTGGGTCCTTGCCCCCGTTCGTTGCGTTTGCCACATCAATGGATAATTTACAAGTCACGTGTGTATGAAATTGAAACAAAATGCGCATAAATTTTTGTGCGAGACGCAGCCCCAACTCTGTTTGAGTGTGTGTATTTCTGACTAAGGGGCTTGTCTTGCCAGCAGCATTTAATATTAATGAGTTATAGCACATAGCCTATATGTTTGACGATGCGTCTGTTGTTGCTGTTACTGTTGCTGTTGCTGTTGCTGTTGTTGCCATTGCTGTTGCTGTTGCTGTTGCAGTTGCTGTTGCTGTCGTGTCTTGCGGCCCGTCTAGGCAGTGCTCACTTCTCGGTCCTTGCCAAGTTGCCGTGTTGAGAGTTGCATTTAGTTGGGGGCTCTTAAAATGCGCGACGATGACTGCACTACATGTTCAAGTGGGCAACAACAACAACAACAACAACAACAATGGCAACGGCAACAGTTGCTGATGTTGTTGCTGTTGCTGTTGCTGTTGGCCTCGCTTCGCTGAATGACTGACGCAGTAGGCGCGACAGGCGGGCGGCAGGCAGATAGACAGACAGACAGACAGACAGACGAACGACGAACACAGACTGCCATTAAAGGATGTGCCTTGACTTGTGTTGTTTTTGGTTTTTTGTTGTTTTTGTTGTTGTTGTTGTTTATCTTGGCAATGCCCATGTGAGGCAGAGATTGCTGCAGGGCCTCCTTCGCATGGTTGCCTCAGCTCAGTTCGTTTCGATTTCTATTTTGCTGTTTACTAATGCAGATACTTATATTTATATTCAACTATTCACCAACCACACCAACTCCACACCACCTTACAAGCACACCCTCCATTTCGCCCCCGGCCTCTGCACCCCTCCTCACCATTGACGCCTTGCAGCCGCACGCATTTTAACTAAGTCATTTCCGTGACATACTTTGTCCGTAAAACTTTTACTTGTACAACATAGGTGTATAAGTTGGAAACGTATTTGCCACACTATATGGCCAACGGCAACGGATGACATTAAACCAGGCCCAGACCCAGACCCAGACCCAGTCCGAGACCCAGGTCCAAGTCCAGGCCACAGCCAATTGGCCATTAATAAAGCAATTCGCAATCGAGCTCAGCGAAATCGAGCAGACAAATCTATAAGCCAATTAGAACAGATCGCTGCTAGCCACAGGTCGGTTAATGCCTGACATTAAAATGAAAAAAACTGCGTTCATAAATAATATATGTATGTGAGGCACAGACCGAGGGCAGTCACATAAATTGTGAATGCAAAAAAAAATAAACATAAACGTATAACGATTTTATTTAATTAACAAGGAATAAATAATTAAAAAAAAAACTGGTGTGCTTCAATTGAGTCAGCTGAATTAGAAGAACCCTGCAAGAATTAACCCAAGATAATAATTTAAAATTTCGAAATCATTTTCATTGATAAAGGGTTTAAGTTTTTAAAAAATATTTGATTAAATATTCAATATAGTTTACGATCGACCTCTTATTTAAAACTAATAAGCAGGGAATCTTCTAGGCATATAATTTAAACTTTATCTTTGTCTCAAAATATGCAAATGGTAGACAAATCTTTAAAATTAAGAAAAACTGCTATTGGCTACTGGCTACTGGCTACTGGCTACTGGTCTAATGAAGTAAAGATTTAAATATTTGATTTGCTAAGTGGTCAAAGCAACTCTCGCTGCACATGGGCCACAAATAAAAGGAAACCGCAAAAATGAAACTGGAAATCGATGTATGTTTGTAGTATTTCCCCCCACTGACAACTCTCGACAACTTTGGTCTTTTGCAGACATGTCAGGCTATGCCAAAGTCGAAATGGAAACCGATGTCGTTGCTGTATTTGTTGATGTTGCTGTTGCTGTTGTTGTTGTTGTCGCTGCAGGTTTGTCAGGCTGAACAGCTCCAAGTGCAACTGCTGCAACTCCAACTGCCGGGGCAGTTTGTCAGTGGCTGTCGTCGATAAGCAGCCGCAGCGATGTAATTGACACAATTTGAATTTATATTTGAAGCCAAATGCGACGGCGACAAATGCCGACCAGGTGACTCAAGCTGAGCCCAAAATCCTGCCACGCCACGCCATGCCAGTCAGGCTTGTCCTTGGTTTGTCGCGGCGCATTAATCATCCATCCATCCCCCAAAGCCAAGTCGCGTACTCACGTACACCGGCGAAGGGGTGTGGTACTGTTTGGTTTATTTTTTGGGGCCAATTGCCGCATATATTTGCATGCGGCATTGCCACACGCCAAGTGCCGCGCCACAAGACTCTCTGGGCCACGGCTGATTAGGCTACGTAATTTGTATATTAATTAGCAAGCGTGGGACAACAAACACTTTGTCATGTCCGACTAAATCTAAAACATAAATTGAAATTGCCAAAACAGACGAATAGTGAAATAGTGAAATAATGAAATAGTCTGACATTCAGTCAGTTAGGCGGTTCGCCTGGTAGGCAGTTAGTTGGCCACCTTTCACTTGGCCAAGCTATAAATTTCATGGAAGAGATGCCAAACAATGCGGATGTAAATGAGCGCGAGGAGGAGCAGGCAAGACGAAGCCCCATTCGGCAATGTCGATGGCAAAGGGCACTGTGTCATTGTTTTTATTTTGTATTTTTGGATTATTTTCATTTTTTGTACTAGCTGCCACGGCGTCTGCCTTTATTGTGCCCCCAAGTTGCAGATAAAAATCCAGAGTCAAGCATCAATATCGATACTTGAGTTGAGACTGAGAGTTGAGACTTCGAGCTGCGGCTAAGCAAGCGTGAAACATTAGTGAGGCCAGAAAATTTGTAACAATTGAATTTTAACGGCCAAAAGGCAGACGCCCGAGTCTGTCCGTTTTGGCCCGGTCATATGTTTGGCCGAGAGCGATGTAAAAGGCCGCACAGTCAGACGCAGAATAGAAAGGTGTTAAATTGGCAAAGCGAGCGCGTGGAGTGGGCGTTGAAAACAGCTATGGGGCGTGCCACTTAAAAACAAAAAAGCACGCTACAAAAAGGTCATTAACTCTTTTGGCCATATTCATGTTCTGTGCGAGAGTTGGCCAACTGTAGCGAAATCAAATCAAGAGCTGGTCAGCTGGGCAGCTGTCTGTGATTGTTATTGACGATATTGCAGTCAACTGTCCATCAACATTTTTTTCGGGGCAGTGAAAGTGTCAAATTACTGACAGCCAACTGTCACATGGCTCAAATAATTGAATGGGTTAAGTGTTGCCCCCACGAGAGTCCGTGTTGGCGGTTACTTTCCAGCAGTTGGAGTGCATAAAATCATTAGGTTTCTGTACAAAATGTTATGATAGGTTGAAGTGCTTCAAGAGCTAGAGCCAGCTACTTCTCCACAACTTGTTTCAAGTGAGAGATATCGTATTTAGAGCACCCAATTACAGACCATTATTATATTCTGTTTATCCGTTGTTGTTTTAATTGGAGTCTATTATTTCGCAGCTTTCGCATACTTGCTTAATTGTTATTAATTATTTCGCAATACATTGTTTCAAGCCAATTGATTTGTGGATTGGTTCCGCGGGCTCCATTAGGCAAATTGCCAAAAAATCCATTCAACTAAATCGCACAATAGATGGCGCTTTCACATTGCTTTTTTTTATGGCCACGCCCTGCATTGCATTTGTACAGTTTTTTTGGGGGGGTTTATTTATGCGCATTTTAAAGCTTGTTATTTTTTTAATCTCGCGCCCTTTTTTATGTTACCCCATGTTGCACACCCCCGCAATTGCTCGCAATTATTTGTTTGGGAGCCGACGCTTGTGTGCGAATTTCCGCGTCCCTTTTTTTATGATGTTGTTACTGCTGTATTTGCTATGTATTTTTAATGAGTATCTGAGTATGACTGCAAATGTATCTCTCAGATACACATATTAATCAACGCTCGTTCGCACTGTGCGACCCAGTTTTCAATTAAATATTGAGCTCCGTTTCCGCTTTTTTTTCGCTTTGGGGTTTAATTAAAAATTGATAAATAATAAGCCCCGTGTTGTTTGTGCCACTGCCTGCAGCAACTGCTAGTTAGCCAGGGCCTAAATTAGGCTTAGAATTAGGTAGGTTAATTTCAATTGATTAATGACAAACACTCTATTATTTAATTGGGTCAACGCCACGTTTACGTTTCAACTTTGCTGTCAATTCAATTTTGGCCCGAAAGGCTCAAGTGACAAGGTTTGCCAGCGGCTGCTTGCTGCCTATCGACTGCTTTTTAGCATATAAATCAATGCATTGTAAATGTTGGTGCTGCCTGGAGGCAAAAGAGGCTTATAATAAAGACATGCCAATCGAGTAACGCCCGCGCGTCATGTCAGCATCGTTGATGCGAAGTCTGGAAACCAATCAGCTCTCACAAACTAAATCAAAAATCATAAAACCAACAGCAACAGCAAAAAAGGAATGGGGAAAAAACAAGAAATAATGCCGGGCAAAATGTGAATTGCACACATGAGCAGGCAGCTCATGGCCCAGAGAGGCGTAGGATTTTGGGCATATATTGGATGAACTGCAGCAACCAGGGACAGCGACAAGCGACGAGCTCAAGTTGAGGCTGTGTATGTGCCTGGGGCTGCAGCTGGGCTTCATCCTCCGGTAACATCCGATTGCCAGAGTGCCTAGCCTGGCTGTCGTTTATAAATAAAATTTGCATAAATTTAATAAACCCTGCTCGTTGTCAGTGCCCACAAAAGGCAGCTTTTTCGGGGCACTTGTTAGTTGCCCCGTTGCAGCAGCCGCAGCAGCAGCAGCAGTTGCAGTTGCAGCAGTGGTTGGAGTTGTCTAGCTCGAAGGTAGATTTGTGATTTACCGATTTACCGGTAAAGCGGTTTGTCACAAAAACGCCGTTGTCTCACCCAAAGACCCATAAATAACCCAATGGCACTGGCACAAATAATGATGACAGTACTATTCCTATTCCTATTCCTATTCCTATTCCTATTCCTATTGCTACTCCTATTCCTGGCTATCCCAGCGCTTTCGCATCATTTTGCACGCATAAATCGCATTGTTGAGCTTGTTAGCCGCAATACCACTGACAATGGGCCCAAAAAGAAGCAGCAAACCGCAGCTGGCAAGTGCTGATGGGGCATATGCAACATGCATGTGTTTTGGTTTACACCCTGTACCTTATTTTGGGATTATAGCTCAAACAGAAGCTATATATACTTTCATGTTTTAGAATTTTAAACTGTAGAAATATGTTTGCAGATCAAGTTAAACCGATTATTTGTGATTATTTTGTTTGAACTGAATACAGAGTAACAGTTAGTCGCTAACCCTTGAGTGGATCACTCTTACGTGTTTTTAATACATATTTTGGCCCTCTTCAATTGACGGCGAGTGCATTGCTCTCTAAATCATCGCAATGTATAAATATTTGCGCTATGCCAGCAACTTCCTGGTTAAGGCAAAGTGCGGCAACAAATTAATGTCAAAGTCAAATGAAAATGGCATTTGGCAAGTCGCAAGTCGCAAGTTGCAAGTCGCAGTCAGAGTTAGAGCCAAAGTCGCGCCATAAATTTAGCGCTGTGAAAAAAATGACAGAAATGCGTTTATTGACCAAATGCGCAGCAGCTCATCGATTACGAGGCCGAAACGCAGATGGAGGCAGCAACAGTCTCAAGCCGAGACTGAGGGGAGGTGCATCGGTTTGGTGCAACAACGGTGGCTGCCTTGACCATTGGCGCATTGGCGCATTTGCGCATGCGTTTTCTGTTGCAGTTGCTGTTGCAGTTGCAGTTGCTGTTGCAGTTGCCTTCGGTTATGCCATTTGGGAAATGCCTTTGTGGCACACACTACTGCATACACAAGCGAGTCGTATACGTAATAGCATTGCCTATGTTTGTCATTTGCTTCTTCTTCTTGTTGTTGTTTTTCTCTCTGTGTGTGTGTGGCAGTTGCAATGCGGCGCATAACTACATGAAATGAAATATCAAATAAATCGCTTGCAATTTAGCTATAAACATTTGCCTGTTCTGCAAAATGTAGCCGTAAAGTAGAGAATATTTCGTTATTTGCCACAACTGTGCTTTGATGATTTCAACCTAATGTTTGCCAGTTTTAATAAATTAAGAGACATTCTACAATTTTGAACTAAGTGGCTATTTCTTCTGATTTCCTTTTCTCGAAATCTACAGTTAACACATAAATATTGTGTCCGTGCTTGAATAAATCTGTTATTTTTAACAACTAAATTAGAATTTTAGGTTATTCTTTAATTTCATTCCTAATTATTTTCGATTTAAAGTCAATCGAACTAATTATTTTGAATTATATGTGAAATGGCTAAATTTTGTTTCGCTATTTTTAAGCTAATTTTGTCAGCACTGACTGCAGCTCACGTAAAAAGTGTCCTCTACGACTGCCTGCCTGCTCCACTCCGGCTCCACTCCTGCTCCACTCCTGCTCCACTCCTGCTCCACTCCTGCTCCACTCTCTGCTCCCAACTAGCAACTAACACTCGGGCTGACTGCCTAAGTGGCTGCTCTTTAGCGAGTATTTTTGGATGCTCGAGCGCTAAATTTGTGTTACTTCCGAGCATTGGCAAAAGTCGTGAGGCAGCCTCGTTGCCGCTGCTGTCTTCAGCTATGCCCCACTCCTCTTGTGGCACAACGCTGACAGCGCTGTTGATGTGGCTGGCAACATGTGACAGGGAACAAGGCAGGCAACCAGCCCGCTGCCTAACTCTAATGCATGATTTATAGTAAAATATTTATTTTACTGTTAAGTAAATGCTGCGAAGCGACACGAGTCGCAGTCACAGTCGCGGTCGCATCTCCCAACTCTCAACACCCAAAAACGCCAAGGGGGGTTGGGGTTCAGCGACTGCTGGGTGGGTGCCACATACGGACTGCGACTCGGCTTGGGGCAGGTTGCTGTAGCTGTAGTTGCTGCTTCTGCTGCTTCTGCTGCTGTCACAGCTGCTTATTGTTGTGGCCTTATCAGTGCTTATGCAAAAGACTAACTGTTTTTCATTTTATTTCTGCTCATAGTTAAGCGCTAGCAGCAGCTTGTTAGCTGGCTTAGGTTTTGGCTAATGTCACTCATACGACACGTTGCAGGCAGCAGATAAAATATTTATGTCAAATGCGGTTCGTATAAATCAAATGCTATCAGCCGATGACCCCATTCAACGTAATATACTCCCTAGCTGCTGCCTTTTTGTTGTTTTTTTTATTTTTGTATTTTTTATGGCTTTTCAATAAGCGTGTCAAGCATAAATCAACTAAGCAGCAACCGCAGCAACACAACTTATCTCAATCTACAGTGGGTAGCTCAAAAATCTTTCACTCGCGAGCGCACAGCAGAATTAAACCAAGTGCTCTTCACAAAAATTATGACAAGCTGCCAGCCAACCAATCGAGTGCCTGAAAGCTGTACAAAAATCCAGCCAACCATTCTGATAAGCATCGTTCCATCGATTTTGCATGAGTGAGCCAGCGAGGAGAACGAGGAGCTCGAGGTCCTCAGTCTCAGTCCCTCTGGGGATGGGGCTGTGGCGTTGAAAAGCTTTTGCTTTTGGCTTAAACAAAAGTGTCATAAATCTTGCAGGTCGACACAAAAGAACTTGACACAGTGAAATAAATACGCAACATATACACACATACACACACACACACACACACACACACACACACACAAGGGCAATATACAAAGCCAGCCAGTCAGCTAGTCAGGCTAGGAAGTGAGACGCTGTTCGAGCAGAAGGATACTAATGCACGTAATACGTTCCACTTGAATTGATAACAAAGGAGCCCCGGCAATATGGCACTATGTGAGCCAGAACAAACCCCACCCCCCAAAAGATACAATGATACACCAAGAGAAGAGCTGCATCATCGACCCACGCTGGGGCCATGGAAAATGTTGTTGGAGGTTTCGCATAGAGCACGAGGCTGCATCGAGCTGTTGGCCCTGTGTTGCAAGTGCGTCAGCTTTTGGCTTTAGCTTTGGTTTGGCTTTGCTGCCTATTAGCCAGAGCAGAAGGCGTTAAGCCAAAGTCTTTTGTCAACTGCTTGCAGGGCAGCGTGAAATTCCTCTTTTGTGATAAATTTGTTTTGGCGCTGGCAACGACTTGTGATTTCCTGCGATAATAAAAGAGCAGCCACAACGCCAACATCCACCACAACAGCGGTAAAGGCAACTCATGTTACCACTTTACTATATATATATATGTATGAAATGTGGTGGCCTAAAATCAGTTTTGGCCAACGTGGCCAAATGAAAATGAAAACAGAAGATTAATGGCAAACGACAAATTGCGCTCAATGTCGCATTAATTGAGGCAATGAGCGCATGAATAAATGCATTAATTTACACAACAACAACAACAACAACAACAGCAACAACAACAGTAACAACAACAATGCAACACAAAAATCAACAATGACAAGCCAAATGGTTTCTATTAAACTGAGCATTATAGCCAACCAAATCAGCGACGAAGGTCGCTTACAAGATTTTTGATTGTGATCTGCTGCTGAAAATGACAATCATAATGCTAATGACAGACCCAAAAACAAATTTGCAAGAATTACTTAGAGAATTATTTATAAAAAACGATAAAAATTGCATAAGTCTTCTGATGCGGGGATTATTTAGAATTCCATCATATAGCAAAAAAAAAAAACAAAAACAAGCAAAAGCAGAATCTATTCGAAACCACAAAAACAAAATAAAACGAAAAATATTTTAAATAAAATAAACTTTGTAAAAACAAAAACTAGACAGAAAAGTCCAAAGAACCCAAAAAAAAATGGTACATTGGTAAGGAAAGACTTGTCTATATCAACAAGGATGCGGATTTCATGAAAATAGAGGGTGAAACTGATCTGATGTGAGTGGGAATAAAACCTTCAAGCAGATCTTATCTGAGCTTAAGCTCACTTTACTAGATAGATATATGTATATACATATATATATGTATATATATATGTGTATCTCTATCTCGTAGATATATATGTAGATAGAGTTAGATAGAGATATTGGCGCTCCTTCAAATGCTGCGGCTTTGGCGCGTGTTACGGTCAACGGCAGCAACTTGTCTGAATTGGTATTTTGGTTAGCGACACCACAACAGCAGCAACACACTCCACAAACACACTATTCACACACATACACACACACACACACACACACACACACACACACACACACACACACACACCATCTGAAAGCACAAAGCACACTCGTTGCTGTCTATTAGCGCATTTATGAGCAAATTACGGGAGCGTCATGGCAACAGCGGCATTGCTTTAAAATATGCTGCCACCCGCCGTAAGGTTGGCCACAAAATATGAGCAGGCCAGCAGCTAATTGCACCACAACGACGTCGACAACGGTCCGGATTGGCAGCCCACGTAGCCAGCGGCTCTGCGGTTGCCCGCGTTGTTTTTTTATTTTTTATTACTTATTTTTTATTTTTGTTTTGTAATATGCAACAAATCAACGCGCAAATTGTAACATAAAATATTTACACTGCACTCATTTTACTCTGCCCCCCGCCCACGGCTGTTGCATGCCTCTTTGCAGCATTTAGTTTATTGCATTTAATTTGCGCATTGTTTGTGCAGCTTTAGATAATTGCGAGCATCAATTGCAGCCGGTTAGTGGGCGTGGCGGGCAGCCAAATCGCCCACACACAGTGGCAATCAAATTGCCAGGCGCTGACACAGTAGGCGGCTAGCAGTTGTGGGCGTGTCGGGTCAGTGCACATCAAAACCCCCCCAAAAAAAAGAAGGAAAAAAAAAATAGAAGCCAAATGAAAAGCCACAGAAATTCGCTGGCTTTCATTAAGTTTTCAGCGCTCGCCGGCAAATGCGATCTGTTGTGTATAATCAACGTCCAGCTGTCCAAGGCGTCCAAGCTGTCCATCAGTCCAGTCTGTCCAGTCTGTCCAGCCATGCTGTCCAACTGTTCGTTTGTTTGCATTTCACGCTTCAGCCTATGGCCCCGTGTGATTAATCTCCCACACGGCAACGGCGGCTCCAGCGGAGCACAAATCAGACGGATAAACTGATAGAGCAATGGAAACGGGGGAGAAAGAGACACATACATATAGACAGACATACATTATGTTTGGTGGAACAAATGATTTCCCACTGTTATTGATGATGTGTTGATTAGGTTCTGAAACACAACACAGTCAACAAATTGCGGCCATGTGAATTTCAAGTCGGTGCGTTTCATTATGAATTTCACTTTGAACTCGTGCCGCACGCACACACACACACACACACACACACACACTCATAGGACGCCCAGCTGAGTCTCTTAGAGTTCTGTTGCACATGTCCAACAACAACAACAACAACTGAAAAGGGTGGTAAATTGGGTCATGTTTGCTCAAAATATGTGTGTATTTTGCTGCAAATTGCAAGAATCATGCAAAACAGCGTGTGTCTAATAATTTGCCCAGCCAAAGATGAATGTGTGCGTATTAGTGTGTGTGTGTGTGTGTGTGTGTGTGGTGTGTATCTCTTGTTTCAAATTACCCAGCAAGCTAATGACTAGACAGCGCTGCACGTTTCCATGTTGCAAATGCCGCAGTTACGCAAAACGCAAACGTCAATTTATTAGAAGTTTTCTGCAGCTGCCACCGCCTGTCAAATCCAAGTACAAAATTGTCAGTGGGGTGGGGCACGTATCCCCTTGCACCACCAGGTGCAAGTTTTCCTGTTCGAGCAATTAGCGACAACTTTGTAAAAAAGTTAGATGCAGTTTTGCATGCTTTCGAGCAAATTAAATATTCATACCTTGTGCTGGTGACTCTCGAATATTTCACTTAATTAGTGGCACAACAAATTGATGTGATGTTTGTGTCCCAAAAACGAAAATTGATGTCTTTAATGATGTTAAATGATTTAGTTTTAGAAACATAATTACTAATCATGTGTAAAATTTTAAATGGCCAAGTATCGAGCAAAGATCAGGTAAATATTTACTTCATAAATAAATTAAATAATTAGTTGCATTTAATTTTTGCATGCAATCTCGTTCACTTAGATATTTTCAAGTATTTTTATACCCTTAACCCATTAAAAATGGGTAAAAAGGGTATAATGGTTTTGTGCAAATGTATGTAACAGGCAGAAGGAAGCATCTCCGACCACATAAAGTATATATATTCTTGATCAGGATCAACAGCCGAGTCGATATAGCCCTGTCCGTCTGTCCGTCCGTCTGTCCGTCCGTCCGTCCGTCCGTCTGTATGAACACGCGGATCTCAGAGACTATGAGAGCTAGAGACTTCAAATTTGGAATGTAAGTTCTAGTGAACCAGGCGCAGATCAAGTTTGCATTATTTTATCGATAACTGCCTCAGTTTCTGAATTATCGATACATTTCGATTTCCGATAGCAATAAATTTCACAATTTAAAAGGCAGAGGCTTATAATTTATACATAATATGCATATACACATTATTGAATCAATTGCCGAAATTTCATTAAGATCGGATAAGAAACACCAAAGTTATAGTCGAAAATATATTCTCATATTGATCTCATTTCTATCAGCAGCCGCAATCATTTTCTGTATACATATGAACAGGCAAGCGCATGTGTGAGAAAGAGATGGCATAATAATATACGCTTGCGTCAATATATTTGTGTATTCTGCAGAGCCCCGATAACTACTCTTTCGTGTACGTGTGTATGTGTGCATTTATGTATGTATATGCACATGTTTGTAGCCATTCAGTTCGGGCATTTGAGTGCAAATCATCTTAAAGGGAAATTTGCCAAGAAAACTAGAATATATTTAATAACTGGGTTAAGGGTATATCGTAGTCGAGTTAACTCGACTACAGCCTCTTACTTGTTTTTTTTTGCTATTTCAAAATATGGATCTCAAACAAGTCAAAATGTAGTTAAGTAAATATTAAATAATACACCAAAAAGCGAACAAAATGAATGTCAAATTTGTAAAAACTAATACTTAAATGAATAAGGAAGCAAAAGGGAACTTTGGATTTCCTATAATTTAGCAAAATTAATCAGATAATTTGTTGGAAAATACACACTACATTCCTTTGCTAAATGATTGTCGTCGAGTCAATGTTCCGTTTGCCAAATCATAATTTTACGCCTGAATTCCTGAATAAATTGTTGAGTACGAGTGGAGGGGAATTGCTTGGGCCACGCCCACACTTACAGGTCGGTCGGTCAGTCAGTCAGTTAGTCAATCAGTCAGTTTGGCTAATGATCAGACCAATTGTCGCACACGCATTTAACGTGCACACACACACACACACACACACACACACACAGATGCACACACAGGTGAAGTATAGGAGGCGTGGATCTGAGGTAAATGGCCAAGTATTTTGCAGCAACACTTTAGGCCAATCACATGCACTGCGAACTAACGGTAAACACCAGATGCAAGGGGCAGCAATGAAAATATACAGCTACAAAGTTTACTGCTACAATTGGCAAATTGAAAATTGTGCGCTGGTGGCGGTGGCGGTGGCGGTGGTGCCGGTGCTGGTTGCTGGTTGCTGCTTGTTGGTTGTTGGAGCAACCACAGCAATCTCAGCCACAGTCAGACCCAGACCGCATGAGCAGCAATTGTTGGGCGGGCAGGGGAGGGGAGGAGACCTTGGCATCGCCCAGAGCCAAGAGCGCGTTCATGATGCGTTCGCTGCCAGATCAAGCTCTGGAGTCAAGTTGATGATGATGCAGACGAAGATGCATTTGCAGCAGACACAAGCAGTCGCAACATACGACGTTTCAATTTCAAAAACCATTTGGGCCCAGCTAGACATTTTAATGAAGCGCTGCCGGCTCTAGCTCGAGACGCATAACGGTGATGTATCAGACAAGACCTGGCCAAGACAGACCCGACCAAGCTAGACCAGGCCAAGCCGGGCTAGACGTCCACGCACTGCAATAACAAATACAGCAAGAGCAACAGCAGCAACAACAACAACAACAACAACCGCTAAATCAGCAGCAGCAGCAGCAACTCGTCACAGTCATAGCTTGATAAGGTCGCAGTCAGTCAGTCAGTCAGTTGGTATGCAAAACGAATGACTTAAGCAACGAACTGGCTGCTTGCAACTACAACAACAACAACAACTGCAACTGCAACTGCAAGGTAAGGCGTACATTTCATTGCCAGTCTTGAGCACAGTTAGTTCTTGAGTGCAGCGGAATTTGAGATACTGGCTTATGGAATTATTCAAATTCTGAATCATGTGCATTCGTAATCACAATAATCACTATTCACTATCAAAGTGTGTGTGAATAATGAAAAAATATAAAATCCTAAGTTATGAGTATTAAATTGAATATATGTGATTGTTAAGCTCATTACTCCAATTGCAACAATGAGTGTCCTGCTGTCCGTCTGTCTGTTTGTATCAATGAAATCTTCTCGACGCTTATCATGTATACATAGATAAGGAGTTAAGATTGTTGATTGAATCCTTTCTACGTAATTCATAGAATCGTATAACCAAGTTGATAATATAATCAATTTAAGTATATTTTTAATTATATCAGTTTTATTTTTTGGGGGGTTTTTCCGTTGTCACTTTTAACTTTCGCTGAGTGGCTTTTTCTCTCGGTTTTATGAGGCACGCACACCCACAAGTTGGTGTGTTCTGCTTCGTGTGCTTCGCAACTTGACCCGGTTCGAAGTACGGGCCATGCCTCATATATTGTAATTAAAACGAAATGTGAGGTCCACTCCCCCCGCACCCTATCATAGCACTTGATTGCCATAATAAAGCTGAGGAGCTGAGCCGGCGTGGTTTAGGCGTTAATTTTGGGTTCTACTTGCCGCATGCCGCATGCCGCCAGCAAATTAAAAGTTTTCTAAGTGCACTTTCTCCCTGCTGCTGAAAAGTGAGTTGCGTCTTTTCGTTGTTCTTCTTCTTGGTATTTCTGAGTTGTGGGCGTTCACTTAATTGCCAAAATTAATGCCAAAATCGATTGTTGCTTACCTTTTGCTTGGCGTCTGCTTGATGGCTCTTAAACTTGACTCACATCACACACTGCAAAGAGGGAGAAACGAGAGAATCGCAAATTAGTTTATGAAAATACTTGAAACGCTTCAGAGTTTCGCTCTTAGCCGCACAAATTGTTGCAGTTCTAAACTGTTTTGGGCCAAAGTTAATTTATTGGCTGGCATGCAATTGACTGGCAATTGACTGCAATTGACTGAACGTGGCCAAAAGTGAAAACGCAGCCCACTTTTGCTTTCCTTCAAAACTTTCAATTGGTGACTTAATTTCATTGGCAACAAAAGTGCTGCAATAAAAGCTAATGAAATCGAACGGCAACGAACAGCTTATTGTTAACGCCAGCGAAATGACTAGCGGCTAACAACAACAACAACAACAACAACAACGACAACAACAACAACAACAGCCAACTTTAGAGATCGTCAACAAAAGCTTGCCCAAGAAATTATCAAGTGCAGTCCGCTTTGGGTTGGCACTTTTACTTTCATTGTTGTAGCCCGACTTATTCCATTGTTGCCATTGGGCTTTTGTGATGTTGCAAACGCTAACGAACATTTTTTGGGTGCAAAACAACAACAACAACGACAAGAAACAGCTTTGACACAGCCGTAACAAAATTTTCACCAAACGGTCACATTTTACACATTTTGGGCCATTTTCCTTTTAGCAGCAGCTAATGAGTAAAACGCTTTTGGCACTACAACAACCACAGAGAAAAGCAGCAGCAGCAGCAGCAACAACAACAACAACAACAGAGGCCTAAAATTACAAACAACAATTTGTCTTAAACGCTTAAGCTTCGATTTGTATGGGAAAATGTTGCTGCATCTTTGTGGCATGTGATGAGAAAATAACACCAATATCAACACCAACAAACCACACATAAACAACAACAAAATCATTCGATGTTTCTTTGTGTCTTATATAAGCAGATTAAACATACACCGAATTGTCAGCTACAACAACAACAACAACAACAGTTTTAGCCAGGCAAAGACAAAACAAATCAAATGCACTTTGGACACAGTCACTTAATTAAATATAAACACAACAGCAACAAGTTAGAATTTGTGTATGCTTCACTTAAATATACCCTGTAAAGTGATAAATATGTAATAATATGAATTCATATTTATTTTTTGTCTTTTAAGGTCTGAAACACATTATTGACTCTGTTGATCAGCCTAACCATAAATATAGATATCTGGTTGGTGTTCCTCCTCTTGGCTATGTTTCCTATGGGACATTTATTATAAATTTCAGAAAATATAAATAACATTTTATTTATTTATATCTGGCATTCAATTAATTGATTTTTACAAAAGTTCTCTAATGATTATGTGTGAGATGTAAACTCTGCTTTGTTGGCACCTCTCCCAGTCTCCACTGTAAGTGACTTTAGACATGCTCTGAACACAACATGTACAACCCTCTTACAAATAAAAGTCGAGTTTCCCATTGAGAGAACAAAGCGTAAATTGCAGGCTTGAGTCTTGTTCAGTGTAGCGTTGCACAGACTTGAGATGTGGGCGTTACTCAGTTTGTGACGCGGAGGGTGTACTTTGAGTAAGACGGGAGCGGAGGGGTGCAGGGGACAGCATGCAAACTTGAAATTATCGTTGTTGATCTAAGTTTTGGAGCTTGAGTTAGCCGCTACTCGTTTTAAGTGTAACCTCAACAAACACAAACACAGAAACAAACAAACACCAGAAACAACAACAACAACAACAACAACAATAGCCAGGCAAACGTATCAATTAGTAGGCAACACAATTCAGCAGGCCTTGCAACATTATAAGTCTACGGCAAATAAAACTGGAGTCCAAATTTTGTTCAGCTGCTCAGCGGCTGCAAAATGACCAAGGCATTCTTTTGTAGTGAGGAGATGGAGCTGTGCCAGCTTCTCCTACATGTGGACAACGCCTTCAATTGCCTTGTCGAGCTGGCCCACAATGGCGGGCTGCAGTTCAATAATGTATACGATGAGGATCGCATTCTCAACGGCCTCTACACGAGGCGTGTCCAATTGTGCTACGAACTGTTGCGCATTGTCGAATATCTGGAGGATCAGCTGATTGGCTTGTCGATTACAGAGGTATACTATAACGATGTCGATACCGAGAATCGTCCACAAGAGTCCTACATACCACAATACGAGGCGATTCTGCGCCGCATACATAAGGAGGTCATCTCCGTTATGGAGCACTTCCAAACGCTGCAGAAGCGTCAAAACTATATGATGGAGAAGCGATTCGCATTGGAGAAGGCTCAAAAGTTTCTCTCCTCGGATGGGAACCGTGGCGCTCAGTTGCTGTACTCCGAGAGCCTAATTGTCAAACTGCTGCAGGATCAGTCTGACAAGAATCCAGTCAGCTCACAACTCAACTACATACTGGGCAGCATCAATGTGGAGAAGTTTCCAGCCTTTGAGCTAATGATATATCGTCTGTTTGGTCGCAATCTTTTAATTCGACACGCCGAGATGCCCATGAAAATGATGGAGTTTGTGGGCCAACAGCATAATTTGGTGTACAAATTCGTCGTACTCCTGATGACCATCTCGCAGAGCTATCGTCCAAAGTTGTTGAAGTGCTGTCAGGCATTTCATGTGACCATTTTCGAGTGCCCAGAAAAGCCCAGCAAGCGCCTGGAGATGATGAAACAGCTGGGCCAGGACATTCGCGATTTAGATTTGGTGCTAAATGAGACGCGTGCTGTACGCAAACGAATCCTGCTCTTCGCATCCACCGATCTCTATATAATGCGCATCAATTTGCACAAATCATTGAAGATCTACGATCTGCTCAATCGCCTGGTTCAGTTGGGTGGACAGGACCATCAGAAATACTTGCAGGCAGAGTGCTTTGTGCCCAAGACACAGATTGATGAGGTGCGTGACGCACTGAATCGTAGCACAGAGAAGAATGCCCCACCGCCAATCCTGATGAAGCGCACTCGAAAGTTGCGACACATGCCACCCACATACTTTCGATTGAATAAGTTCACGCAGGGATTTCAGCATCTCATCGATTCGTATGGCATGGCGGACTACAGGGAACTGAATCCGGCACCCTATACAATCATAACATTCCCATTTCTGTTTGCCATCATGTTTGGTGATATTGGACATGGCCTCATCCTCACATTTTTTGCTTGCGCCCTCATCTTCCAGGAGAAACGAATCGAGAACATGAATCGCTCGACTATGAGTGAGAATGAGATACTCAATATACTATATGCCGGTAGATATATCATACTCCTCATGGGAATATTCTCTATATATATTGGCATTATCTACAACGATGTCGTCTCCGTGGCAGTGAATGTGTTTGGCTCCAGTTGGTCGGTCGTCTACAATGAGACTACAATTCTCACATTGACCTCCAACCTAGGGTTGAACCCAAATGATCCTAAATTTTATTCAGGAGATCCGTATCCACTTGGCGTGGATCCCATATGGAAAATGAGTGGCGAGGATTCCATAACTACCTTCAACTCACTCAAAATGAAACTGGCAATCATACTGGGCATTGTACATATGATGTTCGGCTTAATGTTGTCAGCCATCAATTGCATTCATCTGGGTCACACAGCCGATTTGTTGCTGGTGGTGATTCCACAGTTCATCTTCATGATCTGTCTGTTCTGTTATCTTGTCTTTCTCATATTCTTTAAATGGATATTTTATGGCGGGTTAAAGAAGTCACCGCAGAACTCTGCCTGTGCTCCGTCCGTGCTGATTATCTTCATCGACATGATGCTGATGAAGAATTCCGAAGTAGCTATAAGTGAATGTGATCTCGAAATGTTTCCATTTGAGCGCACTCTCGAATATATTCTGGTAATGGTAGCCTTTGCTGCTGTGCCTATTCTTCTGGCTGGAAAGCCGATCTACTTGACCCGTCGCCAGAAGCAGTTGACCAAGGAGCGCGAGCAACGGAATATGGACGATTTAAAGAAGAGCGGACGGAACACTATACAGGAGATGCGATCCTCGCTGCGCTACTCTGTTGAATTCCAGGACGTTGGGCAAGATAGACCAGGTTCGGGACCCAAGCTACAAACAGTCGAAGATGCTGTAGAGTTCGATATGACCGAGATCTGGATACATTCGGGCATCCACACCATTGAGACCGTTTTGGGATCTGTATCGCACACGGCTTCATATTTGCGTCTTTGGGCGCTATCGCTGGCCCACAGTCAGCTATCGGATGTCCTGTGGAATCTGATCCTGGAGAAAGCTCTGGAAAATAGTTTACCCATCTATATGGGAGCACCGGTACTGATGGCAGCCTTCTTTGTCTGGGCCATACTCACTGTGGCTATTCTGGTCATGATGGAAGGTCTGTCGGCCTTTTTACACACCCTGCGTCTGCACTGGGTTGAGTTTCAATCAAAGTTTTTCAATGGCGCTGGAGAACCCTTTCGACCTTTCTATTTCCCACCCTCAACCATACGCGGATAGCTTGGCGATGTTATATACAATAATATATTTGTTAATATTAAAATGACTATGAACAATTTACCTATTTTCATTGTTATAAAATAGTAAAAGAAGATCAAACCAGCTTAGTGTAAATTGATATTAAAGAAAATAATAATAATTTACGAAGCCTGGCAATCCTGGTTAAAGATTATCATTAATAACAATTAAAATTTGTTGAAAAAATGGGATCTGTCAAAAGCAACTGAAACCAGCTAGTATGTTATGTATAGGTACTATCAATTAAGAGCGAAGTAATCCTGGCTAATGCTAATAATTAGCAGCAAGAAGCAACCACGTTGCACGTTGCACGTTGCAACCCACGCAAATGACCGGCATCTGCATTTTGTGGACATTCCAATGCAATTAGCATTGGCAGTTGCAGTTGCAGTTGCAGCGCGTCTAAGGCCATAAACCAAAGCAAACTTTAAACAATTTCCATTTATTTGGTTTATGCCAAGCCAGGCGGCCATTGCCAGCTGCAAATGCTGCACGTTGTACGTTGTACGTTGTACGTTGCACGCGGCACATTGTTGGGTGCCAATGCGGGCGAAAAAGTCGTCGACCCTTTTGAAGTAGTTGTTGTTGTTGTTGTTGTTGTTATTGTTGCTTTTGTTGTTAATGTGGCTGCTGCTGCTGCTACGGCTGCTGCTGCTGCTGCTGCTGCTGCGGCTGCTGCTGTTCTTGTCGTAGTTGTTTAGCTTGTTTTCTATACTGCAACACACACAGCTGAGTATTTGCTGGCGTGACTGTTCAACATGTTGCCGTTTGCTGTTTGCTGTTTGCTGTTTGTTGCCGCGCCGCCATTAACACCCACGCCAAAAGCGACAACGTTGCCGGGGCGAGTCTTGGCATAAATTATGTACCACAAGCGATGACGCATGCAGGCCTAAGTAGACTTGTTGCATGCATAAATAACTTTCGTTAGCCAGCACAGCAACAGCAACAGCACATGGCAAAAAATAAATAAATAAATAAAATTGTCTTATTAGATCTTTTGCGCTCACTAAACAAAAGAGACAAAGCTCAAGCTCAATGCATTTTCATGACCAGAGCAGGTTTCAAATGCTACGCAATGGCTAACAAAAAACAGGCTTTGGCTTTGACTCTGTCTATAGCTGTTGTTGTTGCTGTTGTTGTTGCTGTTGCTTTTAGCCATAGCACGCGCCATTCTCTGGCTCAGCTGAACGCAAGAAGTTCGTTGCCCAAGTCTTTTGTTTATATTTGGTAAGTTGTGTTCTAATGCGAAACGCTAGTTGGCCATAGTTGTGGCTGCTGCTGTGTTTATCTGTGTGCTTTGTGCCCACAATGGGCAGCTGCTTAGCGCGTTTATGGCCAGCAATTGTCAAGTCCCTCGGGTGGGCAGCCTGCAACTGCAACAAAAGCAAGGTCAGCGTTGTTGTCTTCGCTGTTGTTGCTGTTGTTGTTGCGGCTGCTGCTGCTGCTGTTGCTATTTTAGCTGGCCACATTGTAGTAGTCGCATGGGGAAAATCAATTTCAAACTAAAACGTCGCATTGCTTTGCTTCCTCTTCCTCTCAGCTCTCCACTCTCCCCGCAGCCACACGTCACGTCACGTTGGGTCATCAATTTTTTGAGTGCACTGCGACGGACCTTAAAGGGCGCTCAGCGGCTACTGCTGTTGCCGTTGCTGTTGATGTTGCTGTTGCTGTTGATGTTGCTGTTGCTGCTGCTGTTGTCATTGTTGCCGAGTCTCATATGCTCTGATCCCAATGGGAAAAGAGCATATTGAGACTTGAAACTTTGGAATAAATGCTCGTATAGATAGAATTTTTTAAAGCGCTCAAAACTGGGCAGAGAAATCAATAAAATCCCATTTATGTAACTCCTACAGCTTAAATCGATCAAAACTATATGTTTTTCAAATTTGTCAAATTGTGGATTGCAACTCGTTAGATAGAAGAAGATATTACAGTCCAACAGCATTGAAGAAACTAAGCTCATTATCGAGAAATTCCATTTTGATGTGTTTTTAGGTATTACCAACCCAAGAGCAGAGTATTATTCAGTCGGTTAAGTACGACTGCAACTTGGTTCATTTTTTATTTTCGTTTGTATTTTTTGCTATTGTCTGTCTGGGCTGGCGAGCAGGCTAGCTCTGCTTTTGGGCTTTACATGCCGAGCATAACAAAAAAGGTGTTAAATTCAACTCACAGCCAGCAGTGGGCCAGCAGCAGCGGGAGTGAAGGGAGCAGGGGGCTGGGGCAACGGTGGCAGCGGTGGCAACAGCCACTCGAAAAGCACAAGCAATGTCAATGGACGCTGAAGAATTTCTGCCACAGCAGAAGGACATTTCAGCTACGACTGCGACTGTCCACCGACCTGAAGCACCTCAAGTGCTTACCTCACTTCACAATAAATATATACATATATATTTATATATGTATATACTAAATACATATTTTGCTTGGGCTGGCTGAGTCTCAGGCAATGTATTCAAATGAAGTCAAGAGTTCGACGGCAACAACAACAACATCAATAGAAGCGGCTACCTGATGAAAACATCAAGAAAGCAAATGGGCAACAAATCAGCAGCAACAACAACAACCACCATAACAAAAACATAACTGTAAACAGCAAGTTATTAACTAAATTAATTAACTTGCTACACACCTTTGCACATTTTAAGCCAGCAGCAAGTTGGCAAGTGGAAAAATGTCGCAAATTGTGCATTGTTTTCATTTAAAGTGTTGTTTGCTGCTGTCCGCAGGTTGCTTTTGCTTTGTTTGCTTATTTTAATTAAATTTAATGGCAACAGAGTTTTGTGGTTATTTGTTTAGCAGATTCTTAACGCGGCGGATATCAACAATTGGCCCCATTAAAGCCAAGCTGGCCAATTTCTGGACTAACCCAGCGGCGACTTTCACTCAACAAAACGCTTTAATTAAAATTGCAAAAAGAAAAATTAATTTAACTATGTCGGAATTTGCCAGCTAATTTAACCAGTTTCTGTTAAGTTTTGTTTTTATTTTAAGTAGCCGCCGCCACAGCCCGAAAAGTGAAATTTCTCTAGCTGAGAATCCATTTTTGGCATTTAGCAGTTTATTAGCAAAGTTGTAGAATATAAGAAATAATAAACAATGACCAAATACAGCTGAACAAAAGAGAAATTAGAAAGAAACCAATTTAATAAATGCAAATTACCGGGAATATCTCTAAAAAAATAAATCAACCTGGGGAACATACTATTCCAAGATATTCTCATTCCAAAAAGCTTTTAATGTGATATACTTAAAATACCTCATCAAATTAATGAGCACATTAAAACCACATTAACATTCCACACCACAATCAAAACTTAATCTAGTTTTAAGACGTCAAGCAAATAGGTTTTCCTCTTGGAAATCGATTAAGTTTTGACCAAGTTATTGGAGTTAACAAATAATCTTAATTTGCTATATGTGTTTAACTTTGTAAGTTAGATGAAAAACTTAAAGGTATTTTCTTCGTCATATAACAATAATATTTATCTAGCTGCCGAATAATGAATATGGAAATTACTTTGCAATTGAATGTGAAATATACATATTTATGTTAATTTATAGCTTGGCACCGATTTACGTATTCTCGATTGTATCATTCTTACATATTTTACATGATCTTGGCAAGTTCGCTGTCTCAGTCTTTTGTTTTGCCACCGCATGCATAATGAGAAGCCGAACCAGATATGATACATATATATATATATATATACATATATATGTATTCGAACGAAACTGTATAATGCGACCGTATATATGTCAATTACAGCACGATTTTTGGCAAATTTGCTTGTCTCTGACACATTTCCAACTGGCTGCGAATTGTGGGTCAGGTCTGATACCGATTTATGTCGTCGGCGACAATAAATTTGTCAGCCTTTTGAGCACCGTTAAGTAAACGCAATGCATGATTTGTGCTTTATAATGAGGGCGAGCAAAGACGACGACGACGACGACGACGACGACGACGACGACGACGACGGCGATGACGACGCCGATGACGATGAATGTTGAACGTTGAATGTTGAACGTTGAACGATGAAGACATCGACAAAGGCATAAAGCGCTCACGTCGGACTTATAAAATATTCATTATATGTGTTTGTGTGTTTGTTGACTTGAAGCTGTCAAATAACAGTTTACGTACAATTTGTATGTAATAGCCCACATAGTTGGTTAAGTCATAAAAATGCAGTTTTCTGTCAAAGTTGGCTAAGGTGGCGTTTAACTAAACTTCACATCAATTTATTGGCATGGCAAAGTGACGATCCAAAGTCGCTTTACGATCAGTAAAAAACACAAATTAAAATAAAATTACCACGTTGCGATATTTGCAAGAACACCACATTACTGAGACTGATGATCATAGTACTGCAATCCAAAAGAAAACAATCCCTAAATAAATGTTCTTATTATTTACATTTATACTTAAATACAGTCATCTGTTAACCTTTTGCCATCGATATATATTAAACTCCTTTTTTTTTTATTTTTTTTTTTTATGTGGCAATTATATTTAAACATTAATCAACTCCTAGTCTCGACATTGAGAAAATAAAATTTTGGCAAGCTAAACTAGACATTGAGAAAACTCTCCTGAGACAGTGGCGAGAAATTAACCAAATGTATTTGGTGGTACATAAATGTAGCTGTATCTGCATCTGCATATGTGTATCTGTTGCCATGTATTTGTATCCGTGCCCTGCACAGCATCACAGATGTGTGTGCGAGTGTGTGTGCGAGTGTGTGTGCGAGTGTGTGTGCGAGTGTGTGTGCGCTCTGGTTGCTCGAACGAATCAAAACATCACGAAATCTCGTTAAAAACCACAACACAAAGCAAATATAAATAAAAAATACACGAATTTGTACCGTTAGCTTTGTTTTAACGCTGGTACTTTTTACGCGCATTCACAAAATAGAAGAAACCTCAAAAATAAACAACGAAAAAGTATATAAATTTAAAAATAATAAAAATAAGAGGCAAACAAAAGTGGCAAACGGCATTGACCAGCCAAGTGGCCAAATGGGCAAGTGGCCAAGCAGCAGCGGCTTTTGGCCCGGTCAATTGTTGGTAATATGATGTTGTAGCAACTGCTATTCATAATTTGCTGCATTTAATTTGTGTGGGGGGAGAGCAGCGAGCAGCTGACAAACTGATTTAATCACTTGTCAGAATGCAGCGCAGGTGGAAAGACAACAACAACAACAACAACAACAACAGTTGTTGGTAACAACAGCATTTTGACCTTCGCCTGAGACAACGCAAGCCCAAAATGCAGCTCAAGAGTTAAAACTTCACAGCTCTCGGCTGGCAAACACTTGAGCACGAAGTTCGTTGGCTGTCTGCCATTTGAATGACGTGCAACGACAACAGCAGCAGCAACAGCAGCAACAACAGCAACAACAGCAACAACAGCAGCAACAACAGCAACAACAGCGGCAACAGCAACAATAGCGTGCAATCACAACAACAATTGGTGTCAAATGCTACCGTTGCACGCCACATCAAATTGCTGCTGCCAGAATTTATTGGCGCAACTTGAGAAATTAGCCAAAATATGGAAGCGCATAAAAGAAACAAAAAAAACCAAAAAAAAAAATCATATTTTTTGTTACATCGAATCTTACATGCCCTTGCAGACTACCAAAATGACTAAGTAAACACGAAATGAGTGTTGCGGCTATTGTTGGTAGCTGAATGGCCAACAATAATGGTCTGATAGATTCATAATTGAGCAACAAAAAAGTTGCTCATTATTTTATATGTCTTGCCCAAATTGTTAGCCTCTTTACGACACTCGCATCTAATGACTCTTTTTAAGATTTGTTTTGAGAAAAACCAAAAAATAATCCATAGAATATAGGTGGATACATATGTATATACCTAATGGGCTTGCAGGTGTTTCATTCAATGCGTTACATAGTTAATGCATAAATTATAATACCGTTTTGCAAGGGCATAAAAATAAACATACATAAATGAATATATATTGTGGCAACTAATTTCACTAAAGCGAAATGTGGTGTTGACGCCTCCACATGCCAAACTTTCCAACTGGGCAGGCAGGCAGGCAATTAGAGAAACCAACAGAGAGAGATGGATGTGGACAGACATCAAGTCTCTGTGGAGCTTCCAAATGCTGTGCAATTTGCAACCGTTTGCTGCCGAAAAAAACAACAACAACAGAAATAACACACTGGCAGCTCCGCACCGCCCACGCAGCCCATAAATAAGCCAACATCAGGCAAAGAGCAAGCGAATCGGTTAGCGGACCAGTTGACGGCAATAAATCGGAGCGTGTGGGCCGTGGCCAACAGCGTCGTGCGACAAATGTCAGAGGCAAATGAGGCCACGCCCTAAAAAAATAAGTGAACTGCGTCATCACTAGCCACCAGAACTAGACACATTCATCTGGCCACCAAGTGCGTATTAAGTGGCATTTCAATTTCAACAAGCCCAACTTTGTGACTCAACCAAGGAGCCCAGCAAAATACTTGTAAAGAAAGCTATTAGCGAAAAGTGAGCTCGTATTTTGATAATCTTCTTGTGGTCACAGAACTGGGTCTCATTACCATATGTGACAGCCGAGGGCAATCCATGTGGGCATCTACGTATGGGTTTTAGTTTTACAGATGCTCTTTGTGCTTGGTGGCTCCACTTGGCCTGGCCAATGAATTGGCACATTTGGCACAAGCTCGGCGAACATTTTTGGATTATTTTTAGCCAAAGGAACACATAAATTCTCAACTGACAGCAATTACAGATGTAAGTGTTTTCAAGCTGCCAAGTGAGCTCAGAGAAGAACTTTAATATTAACTAAAAGTTAAGGTAATATTATCAGATTATCTATAGTATATATCTATATAAATATATTGAGTGTAGTTGCATTTGCCTCCATTTATTTGCATATCAGCTGCAGTAAACACAAAGCAAATAAAAAATTAAGCAGATTCCTATTTTCTTGCACAATGTTTTTTTTTTATAAATTAAATTCGGATGCAAAAATTTGTATAATTGTTATTTATTTATTCATTTTGGGCTTGTTCGAAATTTGCTTATAAATGTTGTGTTTTCTGCTCAATTTTAATAACAAAAATTTCACCAGTTTAAAAAACACAGCTGTCATTAAGTTATTCCAATTTGTTTTTATAACTTTTATCTTGTTATGATTAACAAATGTAAATGCGTCTCAAAAACACATTTAAATAAGCATTTAAATTTATATAAATTCTTAACTCACCCGTGAGAATTGAATGCTTCGATGCCGCTTTTATCAATTGACACCTGAAATGGGAAAATTAAAGCATTTTTATTATAGAGCATGTGTAGTTAAAATGACACAATATAGATATATAGACATACATAAATCAGCATCTGTAGTAAATAATTTGTTTGCAAACGTAAGCTTAAATTATGAACAATTTGTCTGGTCAGTTGTTGACTAAAATTATCTCATGAAACTAATCTATGAGCAATTTGAACATACACTTTCTATGACAAATTTGCGGCTACCAAATGCGAGAGTAACGCTCAAATTAGACTCAAAATCATGTATGTACATACACTTCAAGAGGCAGCCACACTAACAGCAACAGCAACAACAACAGCAACAACAACAACAACAACAACACGTACTGCGATTCGCTTGTTAACTCATCCAAAAAGTAAACCACATTCTTTAGAGCATTTGAAAAAGCAGCAGCAGCAGAGGAGTAAAAAAAAAATAAAGCAAAAAAAGATACACAAAACAACATGCGAGGCAAACAACAACAACAAACAGCAGCAGCAGCAGCAACAACAACAACAACAACAAAAACGATGGAATAAAAAACACGTTCAGCGCGTGTAGCAGCAGCAAGAGGCAAGAGGCAAGCATGGGCGGCCGTTTGGCGTGGCGTGGCATGGCTTTGGCTTTGGCTTTGGTTGTAGCTGTAGCTGTAGCTGCTGTGGCTGTTGCTGTTTCTGTTGCTGTTGCGGCTGCAAATGCTAAACAACATTGAAAGACGAGAAATCTGGCTACTGTAATTTGTCTGCCCCGCCATAGACACGGACACGCGCTCGGGCGGCCGATTTCAATTCGGTGTCCAAGTGCGATTCCAACTTGAACGCCAGTTGCAACCCAGAGTACATATGCTGGTGGCAAGTGTGTGGGGGGGGAGGGGGAAATATGCTTGGCCGACAGTCTGCAATTGCTGCTCCACTTTTGAGTGAGTCTCGTTGTGCGCCTCCCTGTCTCCAACTATTTGGCTCCACAAAAAAACATCGTCTAACAAAGTTGACGTCGTCGTTGCTTTTTGGCCGCCATTGTCGCTGAGGTCAATTTTTATGTTGCAGCCATTTTTCAACCACAAATGTTGGAAAAAACTTCGTTGGGCTTTTAGCATTTTTTTAGTTTTCGGGCATCAAGATTTTTTTATATTGTCTGTCGCACTTAAAGTTACTTATGTGAGTGTGTGCTTCGTGTGTGTCTGTGTGTGTGTGTGTGTGTGTGTGAGTGTGTGTGTTGCAGCTTGGCACTTGGCCGGCAAACACTTCAACTTCAACTACAGCTAAAACTACGAGTACAACAACTGGTGCTATAACTACAAAACTGCCTCAATTGCTTGACACTTCAGTTGTAATTAGTTTTGTGGCCATGCATGAAAATTTCATTTATTTTTTAATAGCTTGATGCACTTCATCAGCCACGTGCTCAAAATGTAGTTTCTGAACAAAAAAGGAGTACTTTGAAAATGCATTGTTATTTTTAGTTATTACATAAGAAATGCAATTAATTCAGCATAAAACAAAATAGATCAAATTCATTAAGCACAGCAATAGTAAATAAACAAAGTAATATCATTAATAACAAGTAAGATGCTGTAGTCGAGTTGGCTCGACAACGATATACCCTTAACACATTTGTTAAATATATTCTAGTTGTCTTGGGAAATTTTCCTTTAAGATGATTTGCACTCAAATGTTCAGTTTTGCAAGTGCATTTCTTACAGAGTATTTTTGCTCACAAGCATATACATACATACATACAGACATATGTACATACGTACACGAAACAGTAATTATCGTGGGTCTGCAGATTACACATAAATATATTGACGCTATCGTCGATTATCATGTCATCTCTTTCTCACACATGCGCTCGGCTATTTATATGTATACAGAAAATGCTTGCGGCTGCTGATAACTTTGGTGTTTCTTGTCAGATCTTAATGAAATTAATAATGGAAATTAATTAGAAGCCTATGCCTCTTTAATTGTGGAATTTAT